>JAEOAE010003951.1:0-26929 GCA_036365155.1 Meriones psammophilus | reverse complement strand
CAATGAAAATGACCACCGAGCACTTAAAATCCAGCTTCCAAACGAAATGACCTCAGAGCACATAAAAACCCGCTTCCAACGAAATGACCCCAGAGCACTTAAAAACACGATCAAACGAAATGACTACAGAGCATTTAAAAATCTGCTTCCAAGGAACGGACACTAGAGCACTTAAACCGCTCCAAATGAATGGACAACAGAACAATTAAAAACTTGCTTCAAAAAAATTACTCAGCAGCACTTAAAAACCCCTACCAACGAAATGACTCCACAGCACGTAAAAACCCGCCCAAAGAAATGACTCCAGAGCACTTAAAATACCGCCTAAAGAAATGACTCCAGAGCACTGAAAAACCCAAATCTAAATGACTCCAGAGAACTTAAAAACCCAATTCCAACGAAAGGATACCAAACACTAACAAACTCGCTCAAACGAAATGACTCCAGAGCACTTAAAAACCGCTCCAAAGAAAGGACACCAGAGCACTTAAAACCCGAGTCCAACGAATGACTCCAGAGCAATGAAGACCTTGCAACCAAAGAAATTACCCAGAGCACTTAAAACCCGCTTCCAATGAAATGACTCCAGAGCACTTAAAAACCCAATTCCAAGAAAGGATACCAAACACTAAAAAACTCGCCCAAACGAAATGACTCCAGAGCACTTAAAAACCGTCTCTAAGAAAGGACACCAGAGCACTTAAAAATTCGCCACCAACGAATGACTCCAGAGCACTCTAAAACCTTGCTTCCAAAGAAATTACTCCAGAGCACTTAAAAACGCTGCTTGCAACGAAATGACTCCAGAGCACTTAAAAACAGCTTCCAAAGAAATGATTCCAGAGAACTTAAAACCTGCTTCCAACGAAATTACTCTAAAACCATTAGAAACCTGCTTCCAATGAAATGATTTCAGAGTACTCTAAAACCCGCTTCCAACGAAATGACCCCAGAGTACTTAAAAACCCGCTTCCAACGAAATGACTCCAGAGCACTCAAAAAAACGCTTCCAACAAAATGACTCCAGAGCACTCAAAAACCCGCTTCCAACATCATGACTCCAGAACACTTAAAAAACAGCTTCCAACGAAATTACTCCAGAGCACTGAAAAACCACTTCCAATGAAATGACCCTCAGAGCACATAAAAACCCGCCTTCCAATGAAATGACCCCAGAGCACTTAAAAACGCCTAACGAAATGATTACACAGCACTTAAAAACCAAACAAAATGACTTCAGAGCACTTAAAAATGCTCTTCCAATGAAATGACTCCAGAGCACTTAAAAACCCGCTTCCAACGAAATGACTCCAGAGCACTTAAAAACCTTCTTCCAAGGAATTGACTCCAGAGCACTTAAAAACCCACTTTCAAAAGATATTACCCAGAGCACTTAAAAACCACTTCCAACGAAAGGACACCAGAACACTTAAAAACCCCTCCAACGAAAATGAATCCAGAGCACTTAAAACCTGCTTCCAACGAAATGAACCCAGAGCACTTAAAACCACGCCCAACGAAAGGACAGGAGAATACTTAAAAAGCCACTAATGAAATGACTCCAGAGCACTTAAAAGCACTTCCAAAGAAATGACTCCAGAGCACTCTAAAAAACTTCCAACAAAATGACTCCAGAGCACTTAAAAACCTGCTTCCAACGAAATGACTCCAGAGCAATTAAAACCTGCTTCAAAGAAATTACTCCAGAGCACTTAAAACCCACTTCCAACGAAATGAATCCAGAGCACTTAAAAACCTGCTTCCAACGAAATGAACCCTGAGCACTTAAAAACCCGCTCCAAAGAAAGGACAGGAGAATAATTAAAAAACTAGCCTCCAACAACAAATGACTCCAGAGCACTTAAAACGCTGGCCAACGAAAATGACTCCAGATCACTTAAAAACCTGCTTCCAATGAAATGATTTCAGAGCACTCTAAAATCCGCTTCCAATGAAATGAACCCAGAGTACTTAAAACCCGCTAACAAAATGACTCCAGAGCACACAAAAACGCTCAACAAAATGACTCCAGAGCACTTAAAATACCGCTTCCAAAGAAATGACTCCAGAGCACTGAAAAACCCCCTTCCAACGAAATGACTCCAGAGCAATTAAAAACCCAAGTCCAACGAAAGGATACCAAACACTAACAAACTCGCTTCAAATGAAATGACTCAGAGCACTTAAAAACCGCCCCAAAGAAAGGACACCAGAGCACTTAAAAACCTGCTTCCAACGAAATGACTCCAGAGCAATGAAGACCCGCTTCCAAAGAAATTACTCCAGAGCACTTAAAAACCCGCATCAATGAAATGACTCCAGAGCACTTAAAAAACCCACTTCCAACAAAAAAAGGATACTAGAACACTTAAAAAAACGCATCCAAATCTAAATGACTCCAGAGCACTTAAAAAACAGCTTCCAACAAAATGATTCCAGAGCACTTAAAACCCGCTTCCAACGAAATTACTCCAGATCACTTAAAAACCCACTTCCAATGAAATGATTTCAGAGTACATAAAATCCGCTTCCAACGAAATGACCCCAGAGTACTTAAAAACACGCTTCCAACGAAATGACTCCAGAGCACACAAAAACGCTTCCAACGAAATGACTCTAGAGCACTCAAAAACCGCTTCCAAACAAATGACTCCAGAGCACTTAAAAACAGCTTCAAACAAAATGACACCAGAGCACTGAAAACCCACTCCAACGAAATGACTCAGAGCACTTAAAAACCGGCTCCAATGAAATGACCACTGAGTACTTAAAACCAGCTTCCAACGAAATGACCTCAGAGCACTTAAAAACCGCTAACAATGAAATGACCCCAGAGCACTTAAAAACCCCCACTCAAACTAAAAATGAATACAGAGCATTTAAAAATCTGCTTCCAAAGGAAATGACCCTAGAGCACTTAAAAACCGCCCAATGAATGGACAACAGAACAATTAAAAACTTGCTTCAAAAAAAATTACTCAGCAGCACTTAAAACCCCTACCAACGAAATGACTCCAGAGCACGTAAAAACCCGCTTTCCAAAGAAATGACTCCAGAGCACTTAAAATACCGCTTCCAAAGAAATGACTCAGAGCACTGAAAAACCCACTTCAAAAATGACTCCAGAGCACTTAAAAACCCAATTCCAAAGAAAAGATACCAAACACTTAACAAACTCGCTTCAAACGAAATGACTCCAGAGCACTTAAAAACCCCCAACAAAAGGACCTCCTAAGAAAGGACACCAGAGCACTTAAAAACCGCCCCAACGAAATGACTCCAGAGCAATTAAAACCCGCTTCCAAAGAAATTACTCCAGAGCACTTAAAAACCCGCCTAAACTAAATGACTCCAGAGCACTTAAAAACAGCTTCCAACGAAATGATTCCAGAGCAATTAAAAACCCGCCTAACGAAATTACTCCAGATCACTTAAAACCTGCTTCCAATGAAATGATTTCAGAGCACTTAAAACCCGCTTCCAACGAAATGACCCCAGAGCACTTAAAACCTGCTTCCAACGAAATGACTCCAGAGCACTCAAAAAAACGCTTCCAACAAAATGACTCCAGAGCACTCAAAAACCTGCTTCCAACATAATGACTCCAGAGCACTTAAAAAACAGCTTCCAACGAAATTACTCCAGAGCACTGAAAAACCCACTTCCAATGAAATGACCTCAGAGCACATAAAAACCCGCTTCCAACGAAATGACCCCAGAGCACTTAAAAATACGCTTCCAACGAAATGATTACACAGCACTTAAAATCCGCTTTCAACAAAATGACTCCAGAGCACTTAAAAATGCTCTTCCAATGAAATGACTCCAGAGCACTTAAAAACCCGCTTCCAACGAAATGACTCCAGAGCACTTAAAAACCTTCTTCCAAGGAATTGACTCCAGAGCACTTAAAAACCCACTTCCAAAGATATGACCGCAGAGCACTTAAAAAACCACTTCCAACGAAAGGACACCAGAACACTTAAAAACCCCCCTCCAACGAAATGAATCCAGAGCACTTAAAAACCTGCTTCCAACGAAATGAACCCTGAGCACTTAAAAACCCGCTTCCAACGAAAGGACAGGAGAATACTTAAAAAAGCGCTTCCAATGAAATGACTCCAGAGCACTTAAAAAAGCACTTCCAAAGAAATGACTCCAGAGCACTCTAAAAACAACTTCCAACAAAATGACTCCAGAGCACTTAAAAACCTGCTTCCAACGAAATGACTCCAGAGCAATTAAAAACCTGCTTCCAAAGAAATTACTCCAGAGCACTCTAAAACCCACTTCCAACGAAATGAATCCAGAGCACTTAAAAACCTGCTTCCAACGAAATGAACCCTGAGCACTTAAAAACCCGCTTCAAGGAAAGGACAGGAGAATAATTAAAAAACGCCTAACGAAATGACTCCAGAGCTCTTAAAAACGCGCTTCCAACGAAATGACTCCAGATCACTTAAAAACCTGCTTCCAATGAAATGATTTCAGAGTACTCTAAAATCCGCTTCCAACGAAATGACCCCAGAGTACTTAAAAACCCGCTTCCAACAAAATGACTCCAGAGCACTCAAAAACCGCTCCAGAGCCTCAAAACCTTAAATGACTCCAGAGCACTTAAAAACGCCCAACGTAATGACTCCAGAGCACTGAAAAACCCACTTCCAACGAAATGACTCAGAGCACTTAAAAAACCGCTTCCAATGAAATGACTCCAGAGCACTTAAAAACCAGCTTCAACAAAATGACCTCAGAGCACAAAAACCCGCTTCCAAAGAAATGACCCCAGAGCACTTAAAAACACGCTTCAAAACGAAATGACTACAGAGCACTTAAAAATCTGCTTCTAAGAAACGACCCTAGAGCACTTAAAACCGCTTCCAATGAATGGACAACAGAACAATTAAAAACTTGCTTCAAAAAAATTACTCAGAGCACTTAAAAACCCCTACCAACGAAATGACTCCACAGCACGTAAAACCCGCTTCCAAAGAAATGACTCAGAGCACTTAAAAAAACCTGCTTCAAACGAAATGACTCCAGAGCAATTAAAACCCGCTTCAAAGAAATTACAACAGAGCACTTAAAAACCCGCTTCAAAATTAAATGAATCCAGAGCACTTAAAAACCTGCTTCCAACGAAATGAACCCTGAGCACTTAAAAACCCAAAAACATGAAGAAAGGACAGGAGAATAATTTAAAACCGCTTCAACGAAATGACTCAGCAGAGCACTTAAAACCCTCCAACGAAATGACTCCAGATCACTTAAAAACCTGCTTCCAATGAAATGATTTCAGAGTACTTAAAAACCCGCTTCCAACGAAATGACCCCAGAGTACTTAAAAAACCCGCTTCCAAAAAATGACTCCAGAGCACAAAAAACGCTCCAACAAAATGACTCCAGAGCACTTAAAATACCGCTTCCAAGAAATGACTTCCAGAGCACTGAAAACCCACTTCCAACGAAATGACTCCAGAGCAATTAAAAACCCAAGTCCAACAAAAGGATACCAAACACTAACAAACTCGCTTCAAACGAAATGACTCCAGAGAACTTAAAAACCCGCCCCAAAGAAAGGACACCAGAGCACTTAAAAAACCCTTCTTCAAACGAAATGACTCCAGAGCAATTAAGACCTTGCTTCCAAAGAAATTACTCCAGAGCACTTAAAAACCCACTTCCAATAAAATGACTCCAGAGCATTTAAAAACCCACTTCCAACGAAAGGATACTAGAACACTTAAAAATCCACATCCAACGAAATGACTCCAGAGCACTTAAAAAACAGCTTCCAACGAAATGATTCCAGAGCAATTAAAAACACGCTTCCAACAAAAATGACTCCAGATCACTTAAAACCCGCTTCCACATAAATGATTTCAGAGTACTTAAAAACCGCTTCCAACGAAATGACCCCAGAGTACTTAAAAAACCCGCTTCCAACGAAATGACTCAGAGCACATAAAAAAACGCTTCAAACAAAATGACTCCAGAGCACTCAAAAACCGCTTAAAGAAATGACTACAGAGCACTTAAAAACAGCTTCCAAGTTAACGGACACCAGAGCACTGAAAAAAACACTTCCAACAAAATGACTCCAGAATACTTAAAAACCGCTTCCAATGAAATGACCACCGAGCACTTAAAAACCAGCTTCCAACGAAATGACTCCAGAGCACATAAAACCCGCTCCAACGAAAATGACCCCAGAGCACTTAAAAACACGCTTCAAACGAAATGACTACAGAGCATTTAAAAATCTGCTTCCAAGGAAACGACTCCAGATCACTTAAAACCCCGCTCCAATGAATGGACAACAGAACAATTAAAAATTTGCTTCAAAAAAATTACTCAGCAGCACTTAAAACCCCTACCAACGAAATGACTCCACAGCACGTAAAAACCCGCTTCCAAAGAAATGACTCCAGAGCACTTAAAAAATGCTCCAAAGAAATGACTCCAGAACACTGAAAACACACTTCCAACGAAATGACTCCAGAGCACTTAAAAACCCAATTCCAACGAAAGGATACCAAACACTAAAAAAACTCGCTCAAAACGAAATGACTCCAGAGCACTTAAAACCCACCGCTAAGAAAGGACACCAGAGCACTTAAAAAAACAGCTTCCCAACGAAATGACTCAGAGCAATTAAGACCCCCAACTTCCAAAGAAATTACTCCAGAGCACTTAAAAACCCGCTTCCAATGAAATGACACCAGAGCACTTAAAAACCCAATTCCAAGAAAGGATACCAAACACTAAAAACTCGCTTCAAACGAAATGACTCAGAGCACTTAAAACCCACTTTCTAAGAAAGGACACCAGAGCACTTAAAAACCCGCCCAAATGAAATGACTCCAGAGCAATTAAGACCTTGCTTCCAAAGAAATTACTCCAGAGCACTTAAAACGCACTTCCAACGAAATGACTCCAGAGCACTTAAAAACAGCTTCCAAACGAAATGATTCCAGAGCAATTAAAAACACGCTCCAACGAAATTACTCCAGATCACTTAAAAACCGCTTCCAATGAAATGATTTCAGAGCACTCTAAAACCCGCTTCCAACGAAATGACTCCAGAGCACATAAAAACCCGCTTCCAAAAAACCGCTTCCAACGAAATGACCCCAGAGCACTTAAAAAATACGCCTAACGAAATGATTACAGAGCACTTAAAAACTGCTTAACAAAATGACTCAGAGAGCACTTAAAAATGCTCTTCCAATGAAATGACTCCAGAGCACTTAAAACCCGCTTCCAAACGAAATGACTCCAGAGCACTTAAAAAAAACTTCTTCCAAGGAATTGACTCCAGAGCACTTAAAAACCACTTCCAAAGATATGACCGCAGAGCACTTAAAAAACCACTTCCAAAGAAAGGACACCAGAACACTTAAAAACCCCCCTCCAACGAAATGAATCCAGAGCACTTAAAAACCTGCTTCCAACGAAATGAACCCTGAGCACTTAAAAACCCGCTTCCAACGAAAGGACAGGAGAATACTTAAAAAAGCGCTTCCAATGAAATGACTCCAGAGCACTTAAAAAAGCACTTCCAAAGAAATGACTCCAGAGCACTCTAAAAACAACTTCCAACAAAATGACTCCAGAGCACTTAAAAACCTGCTTCCAACGAAATGACTCCAGAGCAATTAAAAACCTGCTTCCAAAGAAATTACTCCAGAGCACTCTAAAACCCACTTCCAACGAAATGAATCCAGAGCACTTAAAAACCTGCTTCCAACGAAATGAACCCTGAGCACTTAAAAACCCGCTTCCAAGGAAAGGACAGGAGAATAATTAAAAAAGCGCTTCCAACGAAATGACTCCAGAGCTCTTAAAAACGCGCTTCCAACGAAATGACTCCAGATCACTTAAAAACCTGCTTCCAATGAAATGATTTCAGAGTACTCTAAAATCCGCTTCCAACGAAATGACCCCAGAGTACTTAAAAACCCGCTTCCAACAAAATGACTCCAGAGCACTCAAAAAAACCGGCTTCCAACGAAATGACTCTAGAGCACTTAAAAAACCGCTTCCACGTAATGACTCCAGAGCACTGAAAAACCCACTTCCAACGAAATGACTCCAGAGCACTTAAAAAACCGCTTCCAATGAAATGACCACCGAGCACTTAAAATCCAGCTTCCAACAAAATGACCTCAGAGCACATAAAAACCCGCTTCCAACGAAATGACCCCAGAGCACTTAAAAACACGCTTCAAACGAAATGACTACAGAGCATTTAAAAATCTGCTTCCAAGGAAACGACCCTAGAGCACTTAAACCGCGCTTCCAATGAATGGACAACAGAACAATTAAAAACTTGCTTCAAAAAAATTACTCAGCAGCACTTAAAAACCCCCTACCAACGAAATGACTCCACAGCACGTAAAAACCCGCTTCCAAAGAAATGACTCCAGAGCACTTAAAATACCGCTCCAAAGAAATGACTCAAGAGCACTCTAAAACCCGATTCCAACAGAAGGACACCAGATCACTTAAAAACCCGCTTGCAACGAAATGATTCCTCAGTACTAAAAACCCGCTTTCAACGAAATGACTACAGAGCACTTAAAAACGCGCTTCCAATGAAATGACTCCAGAGCACTAAAAACCCGCTTCCAACGAAATGACTCCAGAGCACTTAAAAACCTTCTTCCAAGGAAATGACTCCAGAGCACTTAAAAACCCACTTCCAACGAAAGGGCACCAGAACACTTAAAAACCCCCTTCCAACAAATGACTCCAGAGCACTTAAAAACCCGCTTCCAAAGAAATGACTCCAGAGCGCTTAAACCTTGCTTTCAAAGAAATGACTCCAGAGCACTTAAAAACCCGCTTCCAACGAAATGACTCCAGAGCACTTAAAAAACCGCTTCCAATGAAATGACCTCAGAGCACTTAAAAACCTGCTTCCAACGAAATGAACCCTGAGCACTTAAAAAACCGCTTCCAACGAAATGACTCCAGAGCACTGAAAAACCCACTTCCAACGAAATGACTCCAGAGCACTTAAAAAACCACCTTCCAACGAAATGACCTCAGAGCACTTAAAAACCCGCTTCCAATGAAATGACTACAGAGTATTTTAAAAAATGCTTCCAAGGAAACGACCCTAGAGCACTTAAACCCTGCTTCCAACGAATGGACAACAGAACAATTAAAAACCTGCTTCAAACAAAATTACTCAGGAGCAGTTAAAAAACCCATTCCAACGAAATGAATCCACAGCACGTAAAAACCTGCTTCCAACGAAATGACTCCAGAGCACTTAAAATACCGCTTCCAACGAAATGAATCCAGAGCACTTAAAAACCTTCTTCCAATGAAATGACTCCAGAGCACTTAAAAACCTTCTTCCAAGGAAATGACTCCAGAGCAATAAAAAACCCCCTTCCAACGAAATGACTCCAGAGCACTTAAAAATCCACTTCCAACAAAATGACTAAAGAGCACTTAAAAACCCGCCTCCAACGAAAGGACACCAGAACACTTAAAAACCCACTTCCAATGAAAGGACACCAGAACACATAAATACTAGCTTCCAACAAAATGACTTTAGAGCACTTAAGAAGCCGCTTCCAACGAAAGGATCCCAGAAAAATTAAAAACCCGCTTACAACGAAATGACTCCAGAGCACTCAAAAACCCGCTTAAAATGAAATCACTCCACAGCAATTAAAAATGCTTCCAAAAAATGACTCCAGAGCACTTAAAACCTTGCTTCCAACAAAAATTACTCCAGAGCACTTAAAACCCACCCAGCTTCCAAACACTTAAAAAACTCGCAACAAATGACTCCAGAGCACTTAAAAACCCGCTTCCAAAGAAAGGACACCAGAACACTTAAAAACCCACGTCCAACGAAATGACTCCAGAGCACTTAAAACCTTGCTTCCAAAGAAATGACTCCAGAGCACTTAAAAAAATGCTTCCAACGAAAGGATACTAGAACACTTAAAAACCCACCACCAACAAAATGACTCCAGAGCACTTAAAAACCCACTTCCAATGAAATTACTCCAGAGCACTGTAAAAACCGCTTCCAAAAAATGACTCCAGAGCACTTAAAAACCTGCTTCCAAAGAAATGATCCCTGAACACTTAAAAACCCGCTTCAAGGAAAGGACAGGAGAATACTTAAAAAGCACTTCCAAAGAAATGACTCCAGATCACTTAAAACTTGCTTCCAATGAAATGATTCCAGAGCACTTAAAAACCGCCACCAACAAAATGACTCAGATCACTTAAAAACCCGCTTCCAAACGAAATGACCCCAGAGCACTTAAAAACCCGCTTTCCAAACAAAATGACTCCAGAGCACTTAAAAAATGCTTCCAACAAAATGACTCCAGAGCACTCAAAAACCCGCTTCAAACGAAAGGACCCCAGAGCACTTAAAAACCCTTCCAACGAAATGACTCCAGAGCACTTAAAAAATGCTTCCAACAAATGACTCCAGAGCACTCTAAAACCCGCCTAAAACAAAATGACTCCAGAGCACTTAAAAACCGCCAACGAAATGACTCCAGAGCACTGAAAAACCCACTTCCAACGAAATGACTCCAGAGCACTTAAAAAACCGCTTCCAATGAAATTACTCCAGAGCACTTAAAAACCCGCTTCCAACGAAATGACCCCAGAGCACTTAAAAACCCGCTTCCAACGAAATGACTCCAGAGCACTTAAAAAAATGTTTCCAATGAAAGGACTCAGAACATTTAAAACCCCCTCCAACGAAATGACTCCAGAGCTCTTAAAAACAGATTTCAACGAAATGACTCCAGAGCACTGAAAAACCCGCTTCCAACAAATGACACCAGAGCACTTAAAACCGCTTCCAACGAAATGACTCCAGAGCACTTAAAAACCTGCTTCCAACGAAATGACCCCAGAGCACTTAAAAACCTGCTTCCTACGAAATGACTCCAGAGCACTTAAAAATCTGTTTCCAATGAAAGGATAGTAGAACATTTAAACACCCCCCTCCAACGAAATGACTCCAGAGCTCTTAAAAAATGACAGCACTCCAAAACCCGAAATGACTCCAGAGTACTTAAAAACCCGCCTCAAAGAAATGACTCCAGAACACTTAAAACCCGCTTCCAACAGAATGACACCAGATCACTTAAAAACCCGCTTCCAACGAAATGATTCCACAGCACTTAAAACCCACTTTCAACGAAATGACTCCAGAGCACTTAAAAACCTCCTTCCAAGGAATTGACTCCAGAGCACTTAAAAACCCACTTCCAACGATATGACCCCAGAGCACTTAAAAAACCACTTCCAACGAAAGGACACCAGAACACTTAAAAACCCCCCTCCAACGAAATGACTCCAGAGCAATTAAAAAAACCATTAAAAACTCAGAACACTTAAAAACCCCTCCAAATGACTCCAGAGCAATTAAAAACCAGCTTCCAACGAAATTACTCCAGAGCACTCTAAAACCCGCTTCCAACGAAATGAATCCAGAGCATTTAAAAACCTGCTTCCAACGAAATGAACCCTGAGCACTTAAAAACCCGCTTCCAAGGAAAGGACAGGAGAATAATTAAAAAAGCGCTTCCAACGAAATGACTCCAGATCACTTAAAAACCTGCTTCCAATGAAATGATATCAGAGTACTCTCAAACCCGCTTCCAAAGAAATAACCCCAGAGTACTTAAAAACCCGCTTCCAACGAAATGACTCCAGAGCACTCAAAAAAACGCTTCCAACAAAATGACTCCAGAGCATTCAAAAACGGGCTTCCAACGAAATGACTCCAGAGCACTTAAAAAACCGCTTCCACGAAATGACTCCAGAGCACTGAAAAACCCACGCCCAACGAAATGACTCAAGAGCACTTAAAAACCGCCTCAATGAAATGACTCAGAGCACTTAAAAACCAGCTTCCAACGAAATGACCTCAGAGCACATAAAAACCAGCATTTAAAACCTTCCAACGAAATGAACCCAGAGCACTTAAAAACCGCTTCAAACGAAATGACTACAGAATATTTAAAAACACGCTTCCAACGAAATGACTCCAGAGCATTTAAAAACCTGCTTCCAAGGAAATGACCCTAGAGCAAACCCGCTTAAACCTCCCAGAGTACTTCCAACGAAATGACAACAGAACAATTAAAAACTTGCTTCAAACAAAATGACTCCAGAGCACTTAAAAACCCCTATCAACAGAAATGAATCCAGAGAACGAAAAACCGCTTCCAAACGAAATGACTCCAGAGCACTTAAAAACCTGCTTCCAAAGAAATGACCCAGAGCACTTAAAAACCAGCTTCCAACGAGAATGACCTCAGAGCACTTAAAAACCCACTTCCAACAAAATGACCCCAGAGCACTTAAAAACCAGCTTCAAAACAAAGGACACCAGAACACTTAAAAACCCAATTCCAAAAAAATGACCTCAACGAGCACAAAAAAAAACTTCCAACGAATTGACAACCAGAACACTTAAAAACCCACTTCAAACAAAATGACTCAGGAGCACTTAAAAACCCGCCTAACGAAATGACTCCAGAGCACTAAAAAACCCGCTTCCAACAAAATGACTCCAGAGCATTTAAAAACCCGCTTCCAAACGAAATGACTCAGAACACTTAAAAACCCACTTCCAATGAAAGGACACCAGAACACATAAAAACTAGCTTCAACAAAATGACTTTAGAGCACTTAAAACCTGCTTCAAACAAAAGGACACCAGAAAATTAAAAACCCGCCAAATAAATGACAACGAAATGAAAACTCCAGAAATTCAAAACCCCCTTTCCAACAAAATGACTCCAGAGCAATTATAAACCCGCTTCCAACGAAATGACTCCAGAGCACTTAAAAACATTAAAATGACTCCAGAGCATTTAAAAACCCACTTCCAACGAAAGGATAACAAACACTTAAAAACTCGCTTCCAAATGAAAATGACTCCAGAGCACTTAAAAACACGCTTCCAAAGAAATGACTTTAGAAAACTTGAAAACCCGCTTCCAAACGAAATGACTCCAGAAAACTTAAAACCTTGCTTCCAAAGAAATGACTCCAGAGCACTTAAAAACCCGCTTAAAAAAAAATGACTTCAGAGCACTTAAAAACCCGCTTCCAACAAAATGACTCCAGAGCACTTAAAAATCTGTTTAACAAACACTGAAAAATCTGCTACTGACTCCAGAACATTTAAAACCCACCTCCAAAGAAATGACTCCAGAAAACTTAAAAAACCAGCTTCCAACGAAAAATGACTCCAGAGCACTTAAAACCTTGCTTCCAAAGAAATGATTCCAGAACACTTAAAACACGCTTCCAACAGAATGACTTCAGATCACTTAAAAACCCGCTCCAAACAAAATGACTCCAGAGCACTTAAAAATCTGTTTCAATGAAATGACTACAGAACACTTAAAAACCCACCTTCCAAAGAAATGACTCCAGAGCACTTAAAAACCCGCTTCCAACGAAATGACTCCAAAAGCACTTAAAAACCTTCTTCCAAGGAATTGACTCCAGAGCACTTAAAAACCCACTTCCAACGATATTTCCCCAGAACACTTAAAACCCCCCCTCCAACGAAATGAATCCAGAGCACTTAAAAACCTGCTTCCGACGAAATGAACTCAAAAGCACTTAAAAACCCGCTTCCAACGAAAGGACAGGAGAATACTTAAAAAAGTGCTTCCAATGAAATGACTCCAGAGCACTTAAAAAACAGCTTCCAACAAAATGACTCCAGAGCACTTAAAAACGCTCTTCCAAAGAAATGACTCCAGAGCACTTAAAAACCTACTTCCAAGGAAATGACTCCAGAGCACTTAAAAAATGACCCCAGAGCACTTAAAAACTTCCAAAGAAATGACCCCAGAGCACTTAAAAACCACTTCCAAAGAAATGACACCAGAACACTTAAAAACCCCTCCAACGAAATGACTCCAGAACACTTAAAAACCGCTCCAACGAAATGACTCCAGAGCAATTAAAACCAGCTTCCAACGAAATGACTCCAGAGCACTCTAAAACCCCAGAGCACTCCAAAACCCGCTAAAATGAATCCAGAGCATTTAAAATCCTGCTTCCAACGAAATGAACCCTGAGCACTTAAAAACCCGCTTCCAAAGAAAGGACAGGAGAATACTTAAAAAAGCGCTTCCAACGAAATGACTCCAGAGCACTTAAAAACCTGCTTCCAAATGATTCAGAAATGACTCCAGATCACTTAAAAACCTGCTTCCAATGAAATGATTTCAGAGTACTCTAAAACCCGCTTCCAAAGAAATGACCCCAGAGTACTTAAAAACCCGCTTCCAACAAAATGACTCCAGAGCACTCAAAAACGGGCTTCCAACGAAATGACTCCAGAGCACTGAAAAACCCACGTCCAACGAAATGACTCCAGAGCACTTAAAAAACCGCTTCCACTGAAATGACCACAGAGCACTTAAAAACCAGCTTCCGACGAAATGACCTCAGAGCACATAAAAACGCGCTTCCAATGAAATGACCCCAGAGCACTTAAAAACACGCTTCAAACGAAATGACTACAGAGCATTTAAAAACCTGCTTCCAAGGAAACGACCCTAGAGCACTTAAACCCCTCTTCCAACGAATGGACAACAGAACAATTAAAAACTTGCTTCAAACAAAATTACTCAGGAGCACTTAAAAACTCCCTACCAACGAAATGAATCCACAGAACGTAAAAACCCGCTTCCAACGAAATGACTGCAGAGCACTTAAAAACCTGCTTCCAAAGAAATGACTCCAGAGCACTTAAAAACACACTTCCAACGAAATGACTCCAGAGTACTTAAAAACCCACTTCCAACAAAATGACTCCAGAGCACTTAAAAACCAGCTTTGAACGAAAGGACACCAGAACACTTAAAAACCCACTTCCAAAAAAATGACATCAACGCACATAAAAAACCGTTTCAAACGAATTGAATCCATAGTACTTACATCCCCACTTCCAACAAAATGATTCCAGAGCACTTACAAACCCGCTTCCAACGAAATGACTCCAGAGCACTAAAAACCCGCTTCCAACAAAATGACTCCAGAGCACTTAAAAACCCGCTTGCAAACGAAAGGATACCAGAACACTTAAAAACCCAGTTCCAATGAAAGGACACCAGAACACATAAATACTAGCTTCTAACGAAATGACTTTAGAGCACTTAAGAACCTGCTTCCAACGAAAGGATCCCAGAAAAATTAAAAACCCGCTTACAACGAAATGACTCCAGAGCACTCAAAAACCCGCTTAAAACGAAATCACTCCACAGCAATTAAAAACCGGCTTCCAACAAAATTACTCCAGAGCACTTAAAAACCCACTTCCAGCGAAAGGATACCAAACACTTAAAAACTCGCTTCCAACGAAATGACTCCAGAGCACTTAAAAACACGCTTCCAAAGAAAGGACACCAGAAAACTTGAAAAACCCGCGTCCAACGAAATGACTCCAGAGCACTTAAAACCTTGCTTCCAAAGAAATGACTCCAGAGCACTTAAAAACCGCTTCCAATGAAATGACTTCAGAGCACTTAAAAACTCGCTTCCAAAGAAATGACTCCAGAGCACTTAAAAATCTGGTTACAATGACAGGATACTAGAACATTTAAACACCCCCCTCCAAAGAAATGACTCCAGAGCTCTTAAAAAACAGCTTCCAACGAAATGACTCCAGAGCACTTAAAAACCCGCATCCAAAGAAATGACTCCAGAGCACTCTAAAACACGCTTCCAACAGAATGACACCAGATCACTTAAAAACCCGCTTCCAACGAAATGATTCCACAGCACTTAAAACCCGCTTTCAACGAAATGACTCCAGAGCACTTAAAAACCCGCTTCCAACGAAATGACTCAAGAGCACTTAAAAATCTTCTTCCAAGGAATTGACCCCAGAGCACTTAAAAACCCCCCTCCAATGAAATGAATCCAGAGCACTTAAAAACCTGCTTCCGACGAAATGAACCCTGAGCACTTAAAAACCCGCTTCCAACGAAAGGACAGGAGAATACTTAAAAAAGTGCTTCCAAAGAAATGACTCCAGAGCACTTAAAAAACAGCTTCCAACGAAATGACTCCAGAGCACTTAAAAACCCGCTTCCAAAGAAATGACTCCAGAGCACTCTAAAATCCGCTTCCAATAGAAGGACACCAGATCACTTAAAAACCCGCTTCCAACGAAATGATTCCACAGCACTTAAAACCCACTTTCAATGAAATGACTCTAGAGCACTTAAAAATCTCCTTCCAAGGAATTGACTCCAGAGTACTTAAAAACCCACTTCCAACGTTATGACCCCAGAGCACTTAAAAAACCACTTCCAACGAAAGGACACCAGAACACTTAAAAACCCCCCTGCAACGAAATGACTCCAGAGCAATTAAAAAACAGCTTCCAACGAAATGACTCCAGAGCAAATAAAAACCAGCTTCCAATGAAATTACTCCAGAGCACTCTAAAACCCGCTTCCAACGAAATGAATCCAGAGCATTTAAAAACCTGCTTCAAACGAAATGAACACTGAGCACTTAAAAACCCGCTTCCAAAGAAAGGACAGGAGAATACTTAAAAAAGCACTTCTAACGAAATGACTCCAGAGCACTTAAAAACCTGCTTCCAATGAAATGATTTCAGAGTACTCTAAAACCCGCTTCCAAAGAAATGACCCCAGAGTACTTAAAAGCCCGCTTCCAACGAAATGACTCCAGAGCACTCAAAAAAACGCTTCCAACAAAATGACTCCAGAGCACTCAAAAACGGGCTTCCAACGAAATGACTCCAGAGCACTTAAAAAACCGCTTCCACGAAATGACTCCAGAGCACTGAAAAACCCACGTCCAACGAAATGACTCCAGAGCACTTAAAAAACCGCTTCCAATGAAATGACCACAGAGCACTTAAAAACCAGCTTCCGACGAAATGACCTCAGAACACATAAAAACGAGCTTCCAACGAAATGACCCCAGAGCACTTAAAAACATGCTTCAAAGGAAATGACTACAGAGCATTTAAAAACCTGCTTCCAAGGAAACGAACCTAGAGCACTTAAACCCCTCTTCCAACGAATGGACAACAGAACAATTAAAAACTTGCTTCAAACAAAATTACTCAGAGCACTTAAAACTCCCTACCAAAAAAAATGAATCCACAGAACGTAAAAACCCGCTTCCAAATGACTACAGAGCACTTAAAAACCTGCTTCCAAAGAAATGACTCCAGAGCACTTAAAAACACACTTCCAACGAAATGACTCCAGAGTACTTAAAAACCCACTTCCAACAAAATGACTCCAGAGCACTTAAAAACCAGCTTCGAACGAAAGGACACCAGAACACTTAAAAACCCACTTCCAAAAAATGACATCAACTTACTTAAAACAGTTTCAAACGAAAATGAATCCAGAGCACTTACAACCCCACTTCCAACAAAATGACTCCAGAGCACTTAAAAACCCGCTTCCAACAAAATGACTCCAGAGCACTTAAAAACCTGCTTGCAAACGAAAGGATACCAGAACACTTAAAAACCCACTTCCAATGAAAGGTCACCAGAACACATAAATACTAGCTTCTAACGAAATGACTTTGGAGCACTTAAGAACCTGCTTCCAACGAAAGGATCCCAGAAAAATTAAAAACCACTTCCAAATGAAATGACTCCAGAGCACTTAAAAACCCGCTTAAAACGAAATCACTCCACAGCAATTAAAAACCCGCTTCCAACAAAATTACTCCAGAGCACTTAAAAACCCACTTCCAGCGAAAGGATACCAAACATTTAAAAACTCGCTTCCAACGAAATGACTCCAGAGCACTTAAAACCTTCCTTCCAAAGAAATGACTCCAGAGCACTTAAAAACCGCTTCCAATGAAATGACTTCAGAGCACTTAAAAACTCACTTCCAACGAAATGACTCCAGAGCACTTAAAAATCTGTTTCCAATGAAAAGATAGTAGAACATTTAAACACCCCCCTCCAAAGAAATGATTCCAGAGCTCTTAAAAAACAGCTTCCAACGAAATGACTCCAGAGCACTTAAAAACCCGCTTCCAAAGAAATGACTCCAGAGAACTCAAAAACCCGCTTCCAACAAAATGACTCCAGAGCACTCAAAAAACTGCTTCTAACGAAATGACTTCCAGAGCACTGAAAACCCCACTTCCAACGAAATGACTCCAGAGCACTTAAAAACCGCTCCAATGAAATGACTCAGAGCACTTAAAAACCCAGATTCCAACGAAATGACTCAGAGCACATAAAATCTCGCTTCCAACGAAATGACTTCAGAGCACATAAAAACCCGCTTCCAAAGAAATGACTACAGAGCATTTAAAAACCTGCTTCCAAGGAAGTGACCCTAGAGCACTAAAACCCTCCTTCCAACAAATGGACAACAGAACATTTAAAAACCTGCTTCAAACAAAATTACTCAGGAGCACTTAAAAACCCCTTCCAATGAAATGAATCCACAGCACAAAAACCAGCTTCCAACAAAATGACTCAGAGCACTTAAAATACCGCTTCCAACGAAATGACTCCAGAGCACTCTAAAACCCGCTTTCAACAGAAGGAAACCAGATCACTTAAAAACCCGCTTGCAACGAAATGATTCCACAGCACTAAAAACCAGCTTTCAAAGAAATGACTCCAGAGAACTTAAAAACGCGCTTCCAATGAAATGACTCTAGAGCACTTAAAAACCTTCTTCCAAAAAATGACTCCAGAGCACTTAAAAACCACTTCCAACAAAATGACACCAGAACACTTAAAAACCCCTTCTAACGAAATGACTCCAGAGGACTTAAAAAACCGCCTAATCCAAAGGACTCCAGAACACTTAAAACCCACTTCCAATGAAAGGACACCAGATCACATAAATACTAGCTTCCAACAAAAATGACTTTAGAGCACTTAAGAACCCGCTTCCAAAGAAAGGACACTAGAACACTTAAAACCCACTTCCAAAAAATGACTCCAGAGCACTGAAAAAACCATTTCCAACGAAAAGGATACCAAACACTTAAAAACTCGCTTCAAATGAAATGACTCCAGAGCACTTAAAAACCCATTTCAAAGAAATGACACCAGAGCACTTAAAAAACTGCTTCCAATGAAATGACTCTAGAGCACTTAAAAACCGCTTCCAAAGAAAGGATACCAGAACACTTAAAAACTGCTTCCAAGAATACTTAAATGACTCTAGAGCACTTAAAAACTGCTTCCAACGAAATGACTGCAGAGCAATTAAAAACCTGCTTCCAAAGAAAGGATACTAGAACACTTAAAAATCCCACATCCAACGAAATGACTCCAGAGCACTTAAAAACCGCTTCCAACTAAATGACTGCAGAGCAATTAAAACCTGCTTCCAAAGAAATTACTCCAGATCACTTAGAAACCTGCTTCCAATGAAATGATTTCAGAGTACTCTAAAACCCGCTTCCAACGAAAATGACCCCAGAGTACTTAAAAACCCGCCAACGAAATGACTCCAGAGCACTTAAAAAACGCTTCAAACAAAATGACTCCAGAGCACTCAAAAACCCGCTTCCAACGAAATGACTCCAGAGCACTTAAAAACAGCATCCAACGAAATAACTCCAGAGCACTGAAAAACCCATTTCCAACTAAATGACCTCAGAGCACATAAAAACCCGCTTCAACGAAATGACCCAGAGCTCTTAAAACACGCCTTCCAACGAATGACTACAGAGCATTTAAAAACCTGCTTCAAACAAACGATACTAGAACACTTAAAAACCCGCCTCCAACAAATGGACAAAAGAATATTTAAAACCTGCTTCAAACAAAATTACTCAGGAGCACTTAAAAACCCCCTTCCAATGAAATGAATCCACAGCACGTAAAAAACCGCTTCAAACGAAATGACTCCAGAGCACTTAAAATACCGCTTCCAACGAAATGACTCCAGAGAACTCTAAAACTCGCTTCCAAAGAAAGGACACCAGAACACTTAAAAACCCGGGTCCAACGAAATGACTCCAGAGCACTTAAAACCTTGCTTCCAAAGAAATGACTCCAGAGCACTTAAAAACCCGCTTGGAAAGAAAGGATACTAGAACACTTAATAACCCGCCACCAACGAAATGACTCCAGAGCACTTAAAAAACAGCTTCCAACGAAATGACTCCAGAGCACTCTAAAACCCTCTTCCAATGAAATGATTGCAGAGCACTTAAAAACCTGCTTCCAACGAAATGACTTCAGAGCACTTAAAAACTCGCTTCCAACGAAATGACTCCAGAGCACTTAAAAACCTGCTTCCTACGAAATGACTCCAGAGCACTTAAAAATCTGTTTCCAATGAAAGGATAGTAGAACATTTAAACACCCCCTCCAACAAAATGACTCCAGAGCTCTTAAAAAACAGCTTCAGACGAAATGACTCCAGAGCACTTAAAAACCAGCTTCCAAAGAAATGACTCCAGAGCACTCTAAAACCTACTTCCAACAGAAGGACACCAGATCTCTTAAAAACCCGCTTCCAACGAAATGATTCCACAGCACTTAAAACCCACTTTCAACGAAATGACTCCAGAGCACTTAAAAACCTTCTTCCTAGGAATTGACTCCAGAGCACTTAAAAACCCACTTCCAATGATATGACCGCAGAGCACTTAAAAAACCACTTAAAACGAAAGGACACCAGAACACTTAAAAACCCCCCTCCAACGAAATGAATCCAGAGCACTTAAAAACCTGCTTCCAACGAAATGAACCCTGAGCACTTAAAAACCCGCTTTCAACGAAAGGACAGGAGAATACTTAAAAAAGCGCTTCCAACGAAATGACTCCAGAGCTCTTAAAAACGCGCTTCCAACAAAATGACTCCAGATCACTTAAAAACCTGCTTCCAATGAAATTATTTCAGAGTACTCTAAAACCCCCTACCAACGAAATGACCCCAGAGTACTTAAAAACACTTTTCCAACGAAATGACTCCAGAGCACTCAAAAAAATGCTTCCAACAAAATGACAACAGAGTACTCAAAAACCGGCTTCCAACGAAATGACTCCAGAGCACTTAAAAAACCGCTTCCACGTAATGACTCCAGAGCACTGAAAAACCCACTTCCAAAGAAATGACTCCAGAGCACTTAAAAAACCGCTTCCAATGAAATGACCACAGAGCACTTAAAATCCAGCTTCCAACAAAATGACCTCAGAGCACCTAAAAACCCGCTTCCAACGAAATGACCCCAGAGCACTTAAAAACACGCTTCAAACGAAATGACTACAGAGCATTTAAAAATCTGCTTCCAAGGAAACGACCCTAGAGCACTTAAACCCCGCTTCCAACGAATGGACAACAGAAAAATTAAAAACTTGCTTCAAAAAAATTACTCAGGAGCACTTAAAAACCCCCTACCAACGAAATGACTCCACAGCACGTAAAAACCCGCTTCCAAAGAAATAACTCCAGAGCACTTAAAATACCGCTTCCAAAAAAATTACTCCAGAGCACTCTAAAACCCGCTTCCAACAGAAGGACACGAGATCACTTAAAAACCCGCTTACAACGAAATGATTCTACAGCACTAAAAACCCGCTTTCAACGAAATGACTCCAGAGCACTTAAAAACGTGCTTTCAATGAAATGACTCCAGAGCACTAAAAACCCGCTTCCAACGAAATGACTCCAGAGCACTTAAAAACCTTCTTCCAAGGAAATGACTCCAGAGCATTTAAAAACCCACTTCCAACAAAATGACTCCAGAGCACTTAAAAATCTGCTTCCAACGAAAGGACACCAGAATACTTAAAAATCCACTTCCAAAAAAATGACCTCAACGCACATAAAAAACCGTTTCCAACGAAATGAATCCATAGTACTTACGTCCCCACTTCCAACGAAATGACTCCAGAGCACTTAAAAACCCGCGTCCAACGAAATGACTCCAGAGCACTTAAAACCTTGCTTCCAACAATATGACTCCAGAGCACTTAAAAACCTGCTTCCAATGAAATGAACCCTGAGCACTTAAAAACCCACTTCCAACGAAAGGACAGGAGAATACTTAAAAAAGCGCTTCCAACGAAATGACTCCAGAGCACTTAAAAAAGCGCTTCCAAAGAAATGATTCCAGAGCATTCTAAAACCCGCTTCCAACGAAATGACTCCAGAGCACTTAAAAACCCACTTCCAACGAAAGGATACTAAACACTTACAAACTCATTTCCAACTAAATGACCCCAGAGCACTTAAAAACCCGCTTCCAAAGAAAGGACACCAGAACACTTAAAAACCCGCGTCCAAAGAAATGACTCCAGAGCACTTAAAAACTTGCTTCCAAAGAAATTATTCCAGAGCACCTAAAAACCCGCTTCCAATGAAAAGACTGCAGAGCATTTAAAAACCTGCTTCAAACAAAATTACTCAGGAGCACTTAAAAACCCTCTTCCAACGAAATGAATCCAAAGCACTTAAAAACCAGCTTCCAACGAAATGACTCCAGAGCACTTAAAATACCGCTTCCAACTAAATGACTCTAGAGCACTTTAAAAACCGCTTCCAAAGAAATGACTCCAGAACACTTAAAAACCCGCTTCCAACGAAATGACTCCAGAGAACTTAAAAATCTGCTTCCAAACAAAGGATACTAGAACTCTTAAAAACCCGCCTCCAACAAAATGACTCCAGAACACTTAAAAACCCGCTTCCAACGAAATGACTCCAGAGAACTTAAAAACCTGCTTCCAACGAAATGAACCGTGAGCACTTAAAAACCCGTTTCCAACGAAAGGACAGGAGAATACTTAAAAAAGCGCTTCCAATGAAATGACTCCAGAGCACTCTAAAACCCGCTTCCAACAGAAGGACACCAGATCACTTAAAAACCCGCTTCCAAAGTAATGATTCCACAGCACTAAAAACCCGACTTCAACGAAATGACTCCAGAGCACTTAAAAAACTTCTTCCAAGGAAATTACTCCAGAGCACTTAAAAACCCACTTCCAACGATATGAGCCCATAGCACTTAAAAACCCACTTACAATGAAGGGACACCAGAACACTTAAAAACCCTCTTCCAACGAAATGACTCCAGAGCACTTAAAAACCCGCTTCCAAAAAAATGACTCCAGAGCACTTAAAAACCTGCTTCCAACGAAAGGACACCAGAACACTTAAAAACCCGCTTCCAAAAAAAATGACCTCAACGCACATAAAAAACCGTATCCAACGAAATGAATCCAGAGTACTTACATCCCCACTTCCAACTAAATGAATGGAGAGCACTTAAAAACCTGCTTCCAACGAAATGAGCCCCGAGCACTTAAAAACCCGCTTCCAACGAAAGGACAGGAGAATACTTAAAAAAGCACTTCCAACGAAATGACTCCAGAGCACTTAAAAACGCGCTTCCAACAAAATGACTCCATATCACTTAAAAACACGCTTCCAGTGAAATGATTCCAGAGCACTCTAAAACCCGCTTCCAAGGAAATGACTCCAGAGCACTTAAAAACCCGCTTCCAATGAAATGACCCCAGAGCACTTAAAAACCCGCTTCCATACGAAAGGATACGAGAACACTTAAAAACCCACTTCCAATGAAAGGACACCAGATCACATAAATACTAGCTTCCAACGAAATGACTTTAGAGCACTTAAGAACCCGCTTCCAAAGAAAGGATACTAGAACACTTAAAACTCCGCATCCAACGAAATGACTCCAGAGCACTGAAAATCCCATTTCCAACGAAAGGATACCAAACACTAACAAACTCGCTTCAAATGAAATGACTCCAGAGCACTTAAAAACCTCCCCAAAGAAAGGACACCAGAGCACTTAAAAAGCTGCTTCCAATGAAATGACTCTAGAGCACTTAAAAACCCGCTTCCAAAGAAAGGATACTAGAACACTTAAAAATCCGCATCCAACGAAATGACTCCAGAGCACTTAAAAAACTGCTTCCAACGAAATGACTGCAGAGCAATTAAAAACCTGCTTCCAAAGAAAGGATACTAGAACACTTAAAAATCCGCATCCAACGAAATGACTCCAGAGCACTTAAAAAACCGCTTCCAACGAAATGACTGCAGAGCAATTAAAAACCTGCTTCCAACGAAATTACTCCAGATCACTTAGAAACCTGCTTCCAATGAAATGATTTCAGAGTACTCTAAAACACGCTTCCAACGAAATGACCCCAGAGTACTTAAAAACCCGCTTCCAACGAAATGACTCCAGAGCACTCAAAAAAACGCTTCCAACAAAATGACTCCAGAGCACTCAAAAACCCGCTTCGAACGAAATGACTCCAGAGCACTTAAAAAACAGCATCCAACGAAATAACTCCAGAGCACTGAAAAACCCACTTCCAACGAATTGACCTCAGAGCACATAAAAACCCGCTTCCAACGAAATGACCCGAAAGCTCTTAAAAACACGCTTCCAACGAAATGACTACAGAGCATTTAAAAACCTGCTTCCAAGGAAACGACCGTAGAACACTTAAACCCCGCTTCCAACAAATGGACAAAAGAATATTTAAAAACCTGCTTCAAACAAAATTACTCAGGAGGACTTAAAAACCCCCTTCCAACGAAATGAATCCACAGCACGTAAAAAACCGCTTCCAACGAAATGACTCCAGAGCACTTAAAATACCGCTTCCAACGAAATGACTCCAGAGCACTCTAAAACTCGCTTCCAAAGAAAGGACACCAGAACACTTAAAAACCCGGGTCCAACGAAATGACTCCAGAGCACTTAAAACCTTGCTTCCAAAGAAATGACTCCAGAGCACTTAAAAACCCGCTTGGAAAGAAAGGATACTAGAACACTTAATAACCCGCCACCAACGAAATGACTCCAGAGCACTTAAAAACAGCTTCCAACGAAATGACTCCAGAGCACTCTAAAACCCTCTTCCAACGAAATGATTGCAGAGCACTTAAAAACCTGCTTCCAACGAAATGACTCCAGAGCACTTAAAAATCTGCTTCCAACGAAAGGACACCAGAATACTTAAAAATCCACTTCCAAAAAAATGACCTCAACGCACATAAAAAACCGTTTCCAACGAAATGAATCCATAGTACTTACGTCCCCACTTCCAACGAAATGACTCCAGAGCACTTAAAAAGCCGCGTCCAACGAAATGACTCCAGAGCACTTAAAACCTTGCTTCCAACAATATGACTCCAGAGCACTTAAAAACCTGCTTCCAACGAAATGAACCCTGAGCACTTAAAAACCCACTTCCAACGAAAGGACAGGAGAATACTTAAAAAAGCGCTTCCAACGAAATGACTCCAGAGCACTTAAAAAAGCGCTTCAAAGAAATGATTCCAGAGCATTCTAAAACCCGCTTCCAACGAAATGACTCAGAGCACTTAAAACCCACTTCCAACGAAAGGATACTAAACACTTACAAACTCATTTCCAACTAAATGATTCCAGAGCACTTAAAAACCCGCTTCCAAAGAAAGGACACCAGAACACTTAAAAACCCACGTCCAAAGAAATGACTCCAGAGCACTTAAAAACTTGCTTCCAAAGAAATTATTCCAGAGCACCTAAAAACCCGCTTCCAATGAAAAGACTGCAGAGCATTTAAAAACCTGCTTCAAACAAAATTACTCAGGAGCACTTAAAAACCCTCTTCCAACGAAATGAATCCAAAGCACTTAAAAACCAGCTTCCAACGAAATGACTCCAGAGCACTTAAAATACCGCTTCCAACTAAATGACTCTAGAGCACTTTAAAAACCGCTTCCAAAGAAATGACTCCAGAACACTTAAAAACCCGCTTCCAACGAAATGACTCCAGAGCACTTAAAAATCTGCTTCCAAACAAAGGATACTAGAACTCTTAAAAACCCGCCTCCAACAAAATGACTCCAGAGCACTTAAAAACCCGCTTCCAACGAAATGACTCCAGAGAACTTAAAAACCTGCTTCCAACGAAATGAACCGTGAGCACTTAAAAACCCGTTTCCAACGAAAGGACAGGAGAATACTTTAAAAAGGGCTTCAAACGAAATGACTCCAGAGCACTTAAAAACGCGCTTCCAACGAAATGACTCCAGAGCACTCTAAAACCTGCTTCCAACGAAATGACTGCAGAGCACTTAAAAACCCGCTTCCAAAGAAATGACTCCAGAGCACTTAAAAACCCGCTCAACAGAAGGACACCAGATCACTTAAAAACCCGCCCAAAGTAATGATTCCACAGCACTAAAAACCCGACTTCAACGAAATGACTCAGAGCACTTAAAAACTTCTTCCAAGGAAATTACTCCAGAGCACTTAAAAACCCACTTCCAACGATATGAGCCCATAGCACTTAAAAACCCACTTACAATGAAGGACACCAGAACACTTAAAAAACCCTCTTCCAACGAAATGACTCCAGAGCACTTAAAAACCCGCTTCCAAAAAAATGACTCCAGAGCACTTAAAACCTGCTTCCAACGAAAGGACACCAGAACACTTAAAAACCCGCTCCAAAAAAAATGACCTCAACGCACATAAAAACCGTATCCAACGAAATGAATCCAGAGTACTTACATCCCCACTTCCAACTAAATGAATGGAGAGCACTTAAAACCTGCTTCCAACGAAATGAGCCCCCGAGCACTTAAAAACCCGCCAACGAAAAGGACAGGAGAATACTTAAAAAGCACTTCCAACGAAATGACTCCAGAGCACTTAAAAACGCTGCTTCCAACAAAATGACTCCATATCACTTAAAACACGCTTCCAGTGAAATGATTCCAGAGCACTCTAAAACCCGCCTCCAAGGAAATGACTCAGAGCACTTAAAAACCCGCCCAATGAAATGACCCCAGAGCACTTAAAAACCCGCTTCCATACGAAAGGATACCAGAACACTTAAAAACCCACTTCCAATGAAAGGACACCAGATCACATAAATACT
>JAEOAE010003948.1:0-31216 GCA_036365155.1 Meriones psammophilus | reverse complement strand
CGTGCGGTTGAGGCAGCAGAGCTCAAGGAGGTTCCTCCTCTCAGGAAGACATCACTGGCTGCTCGGTTGTCTGCTGGTGGTCCTCAAGGTCTTGCAGCAATTGCAGTGAAGAAAGGGGAGGTATCAAAACAAAGTTGCAGGGTCCAAGAAAGGGGCTGCCCTTATCTCACAAGCCTTCTCCTCCAACAGCGAAGAGACTTGCTGCTGTCAGCCATCCTGAACAGCGTCCAATGGCTGCCTCTCCTACTGCCGAGCCTCCTCCTACCACAACAGAGGGAGCCCTGCTGCAAAAGGAGCCGCTGCTGCGGCAGAGGGAGCCCTGCTGCTGGGGAGGAGGGAGCCACTGCTGCCGCAGAGGGAGGTCCTGCCGCGGTAGAGGGAGCTGTTGTTGCACATGAAGCTGCTGCTGCAGGAAGTGTTACTGGTGATGCTGGCCCTGCCCCTGCAAGCGTTGGTCCTGTTGTTGCTGGTGCTGTGGTTGCTGCTTCTGGCGGAAGTGTCATCCATTGCTGTTTCAAAAGCTGCCGCCCATCCCTGGGCGGCAGCACCACCAGTTGCTGCTGCTGCTGCTGTAGAGGGTGAAGCTGCTGCTGCTGCAGGCGGGAAGGCTCCGTCTGGTGTTGGCCTGCCGCCACCGAAGTTGAAGGCAGCACTGTGTAAAAATTACAGGCAAGAGAATGCCACTGGAAGAACCTGCTGCTGTTCTAAGGCTTCTTCCTACAGCCAGCAGCAAAGCCTTTGCATGCGCTTACGCACCAGAGCAAGCAGCCAGAAGCAGCTGAAGATGGAAGAGCTATGTTGTCTGCAGTCAGCGCCACTGCTGCTGACAGGTGACAGCTGCTGTTGAGGAAGCAGGTGCAACAGCAACAGCAATAGCAGCGCCTGCCGAAGGAGCAATAAAGAAGCAGCAGGTATCTCTGGTGATGAGTCAGCAGTTCCTCCCAAGAAGAAGCAGCAGCAGCAGCATCAAAAACAGCTGCTGCTACGCTGTCAGCAACAAGAGCAGCTGCACCCTGTTTAAAAGAAGCAGCGGAGAGAGACCAACCTCGTCATACACTCCAGAGAAGAATACGCAAAGATGCCCAAGGCGCAAGAGGAAGAAGTTGATGCGGACTTAAAAACAGCAAAGTCATATCCAACCGGTGGAGCTGCCGCAGCAGCGAAGAACATACTGCCGCCCGCCTCACCTGCCGAAGGGACTACTAAAGGCAGCAGCAGGGCTCCCAAGCCGCCTTCCAGCGCTTCAGATAAAGAAAGCTGCAGGGAGCCAGCAGCAGCAGCAGGAGCTCAGCAGAATCAGCAGCACCAGCCACACCACCAGAGGCTGCACCGACGCCGTCGTCTCTTCAGCCCGACACAGCAGCAGCCGTTGGACCACCCGCAGCTGCTGCAGCAGTGGAGGCTGCAGTAGCAGCAGTTCATGAAGCAGCAAAAGCATCCCCCCAAAGCAGCAACAGTGGTTCATACAGCAGGAGCAGAGTTCAAAGCAGCAGGTGCAATTCTTACAGCACCAGCAGCCGCTCCAGAACAGACGACGCAGCTTCAAAAGCAACAGCGGCTCCAAAGCAGCAGCGTCTACCGAAGGCAGCAGCTCCAGAAGTAGCAAGAAGCGGTTCCGCAGCAGCAGCAGCCGCCAAAAAGCAACAGCAGCTCCCAAAGTAGCAGCAACTGCTAAGGTGGCAGCATCCCAAAAGCAGCAGCAACAACAGAAGCAGCAAAGCAGCCCTGAAGGGAGCAGAAGCAGTTCCGCAGCAGCAGCAGCGGCTCCAAAAGCAACAGCAGTTTTCAAAGTAGCAGCAACTCCTGGGTGGCAGCAGCCTTTACTAAAGTAGCAGCAACTTTCACAGGCAGCAGCCCTACTAAAGTAGCAGCAGCAATTCCAGAAGCAGCAGCAGCAGCAACAGAAGCAGCAAAAGCAGCCCTGAAGTAGCAGAAGCAGTTCCCGCAGCAGCATCTTCAAAGCCAGCAGCAGCACTAAACAGAAGCAACAGCAGGATCTGAACGAGGAGCATCTTCTGTGCTATCAGCGAGAATTCATGTAGGCATGCCTCCGGCCGAAGACGCAGCAGCAAAGCCACTGCATGCAGAGTTGATGAAAGATGGAAATGGGCGTCCACCAGGGAAAGCTGCAGCTTCAATCAGCGACTTCCCTTGTATCGCGTAGGAAAGGAGTAGGTTCTGTGGCTCGTACGCCTATAAAAAGATGAACATGCGGCCCTCGAGGCAGCAGCAAAGACTCTGTTGAAGGCAGACATGCCTGTGCTTCCCGTGGCACAGGTCAAGCGGCCAGCAGCGAGTAAATCGGAGAAGAAGCAGCTGCTGCCGCAGGAGAAGCAGCAGGAAAAAGAGGTGGCTGAGGCAAAGGAAGAGAAGAACGATAGTATACCCGTGGAGAACAATGCGGCTCTGAAGACAGAGAGGACCGAGGTACAGCAGGAGATGCAGCAGCAGCAGCTGGAAGGTACAGAAAAGGACAGAACAGCAAACACCGCTGCTGCTGGAGAGGAAGAAGTTTTGGCTTCTTTTCCGCCGAGGTGAGAAAGAGGTGGTTGGAGCTGCAGCAACTGCCGTGCTTGCTGCCGCAGTTGGCGTCTCTGCTGCATTTAGGAAGCCTGTAGCAGCAGCAGGTGTCGCAAACCAGAAAACAGCAAGTCCCTGGAAAGCAGCAGCAGCAGCAGGAAGCACCAATAGAAAGGAAAGCAGTAGCAGCAGACGACGCGGCAGCAGCAGAGGCAGCACCAGCAAGGAAAGCTGCACCACCAGCGGCGAAAGCAGCAGCAGCAGGGACAGAAGCAGCAGCAGCAGAGAAGGCAGAAGAAGCGGCTGAGGAGGTTATACCAGGAGCACGGGAGGCGGGACAGGTGGAGGAAGCAGCAGCAATCAATAGAAATGCTGCAGCAAAAATAAAAGAGCAGTCAGACGCTAACGAGGATAAACAAGCAATAGATAAAGAAACCCTTGCAGAGAAGGAGCAGCAAGTTACCTCCTTCGGCTTGCAGCTTACTTCAACGGAAGTTGCTTCAAACAGAGTCTCTGCAGAGAAGCAGGAGAAGACGACAGCAGCAGAAAAACTATCATTAGGCGTATCAGGGGTACCACCGAAAGCCGGCAAAGCAATAGCAGTGGCATGAGGGACAGGCACAAGAAGCAGTGTCAACAGAAGCAGCAAAGCCCAGACGTAGTAACAGCAGAAGGTACTTCGGAAGAAAAGAGAATGTCTGAGAGAGCAGCAGAGGTATCATCAGCGGCAGCCAGCTGCAGCAGAAGCAGAAGCTGGAGAAGATAATGCAGCAACAGCAGCAGCACCAGTGAAACGTCCGGCGTTTGGTGAAGGTGCTGCCCGCTTTAATCAAAGTGAAGCTGTCTCCTGCTGCTGGTCCTTTCGCCATTCCAAAGGCGCAAGAGTTTCATCGACTGCAGCTATATCTGAGGAGCGTCCTCCTGGTGCTGCTGCGCAGCAGCAGTACGAGTAGGAGAGGCCGTCAAACTCGCAGTGAAAGGCGCAGCAGACTCCACCCAGCAGCAGCAGCAAGCAACAGCAAGCGTTTCAACAGAAGCAGTCAGAGCCTCAGTCGAAGATGCTGCTGCTATTACAGTGACGCAAATAACCAAGAAGAAAGCAAAGAGCGCCTGTTGTCAAGTGAACGGATTGCCAGCCACGCAGAAATAACGACTGCAGCACGTGGGGCACTTCATGCAGCAGTTTTTCCCAGCTGCTGGAACCCTCACGAAGGCAGCGGCGGTCCCAGCTGTGCGGGTGCAGGAAGGAGCTGCAGCAAAGAGAGCAGCACGGAAGCAGCAGAGGAGCAGCAGTGGCAGCAGCAGAGGGAGCAGCAGTGGCAGCAGAGGGAGCAGCAGTGGCAGCAGCAGAGGGAACAGCAGCGGCATCCGCAAAAGGCAGCAGCATCCGCAGAGGTAGGAGCAACAGCAGCGGAAGCAGCAGCGTCAGATCGTGCGGAAGACGTCTCAGAAGAGAAGACGCTCTGGTGGAGGTCCCCATGCAGCGCCCGAAGATGCTGAAGCTGCCAGTGATGCGTGGGTGAAGTCAAAAGCTCAGCGCGAGTGCCTGCGAACGTCGTCCTGTTGCTGGCGTGCCTGCCGCTGTTGCGGCTGCTCTTCTTCAGCTGTTCTGCAGCAAAACCCGCAGGTTTCGCGGGCTTCCCAAGCGGGCTTGACAGAGCAGCAGCAGCAGCTGAAGCAGGCAGAGGAAGGAGAGGCAGAAGAAGGCGCATTGTCTGAGAAGAAAAAAGCTGCTGCTGTCGCTGAATCATTCGCGGCGAGCAGCAGAAAGGATGCTGGGACGTGCTGCAGCCGCAGCAGCAGGCGAAGAAGGCATTTCTGCTGCTTCTGGGAAGGGACAAGAAGAAGGAACAGCAGCAGAGGTCAAAAACTCCGTGGAAGGGCCGAGTCGACTCTGCGAACGTCTTCAACACCAAAGAAGCATTCCCAAACAGCTGCTGTTGCGAAGACTGCGTCGCTGCTGGGGTGTTTCTTTCAGGCGAAGTGGGTCTGCTGAGGCAGCGAAGCCCTCCGCCGCTGCTGCTGCAGGCCTTAGTGCTAGTTCTGGTCAACAGCCTGTTGCTGCTGCTAGGAGATTGACCACTGCTGGAAAAGGCAGTAGCAGCAGCAGGCTTCTGGATTCAGAGACCTCACCCAAGAAGAGAAGACAGCAGCAAGGCGAATGAGCGCACCTGCGCCTTCTTCAGGTCGCATTAAAGTCAATGACGTGGTTCACTACACGGCGAAGAAGTGAAATCCATCCCACAGTAACAACGCTTCTTCTGGAGAAGGGTTCTCCTGACCTTTATCAAACAAAAAGGTGTTGCTGAGCCATGATGCTGGAGCTCCGCTGATGTACCTTCTGCATCCCTGGTTCTGAAGGTTCCTCAGTTGTTGGTGCTGCTTCTGTCATCTGCTGTGGGACTGGCAGCAGCGCCCTACGTCTCAGTTGCAGGCGAGCCTATGCAGCTCTCCGCACGCAGAGGAGGATTGCCGTCAGCAGCCTCCTCCTCCTCTAGGCCTTCGAGGGCCCCTGCGGCAGAGGGAGGCCGTGGGCTGTACACCACCGGAGACAGGGTGGTTGCAGAAAGGAGGCGCTGAAGACGCAGCTACAGCTGCTGCTACTGCCGATTTCACACACGATCAAGACCACCAGGAACAGAAGAACTTCATCAAACGAAGGAGAAAGCAGCCACTGTAGAGACAGCAGACGTGCATGCTGCTGCGTCAATGGAGGAAGGAGACATCACAGCAGACACAGGAGTACGAGCTGCTGACTCTCCAAATGCTGCTGTCTCAGCAAGGGCATTGCTTAGGGGGATCAAGCATCGCAAGGGCTTCTGCAGCGTCGGGGGAGCTTTTGCTGCTGGGTGGGGGGCAGAGACGGAAAAGAAGGTGTTGCTCGATTGCGATGGCAGCAGATATACACATGCTTTCCAGATCTGCAGCGTGGTCTGAAAGGCGTGATTACAGAGACAGGCTTCTGAAGACCCTCGAGACGGGCAGCTGCATCTATGCTGTAGGGGACCTGCTGCTGTCTACCTCGCTGCTGCACACCGATCTCAGTAACAAGGAATCTCCTCAAGGAAGACTTCTCTCCCGGGCTTCCTATAGTCAATGCTGCTCTTTTGGGTGCTGTCAGAGAATTCCTGCTGTGTCGCCGCGCCCGACCACGCCGCTGTTTGTGCCTTTCGGGACCTCGAAACCTTCTGCCTGCGTCTCCTTCATCAACAGAGAGAGATACAGAATGCTCGAGCAGCCATACAGGCGCTGAAGGGCCTGCAAAACATTCAAACCCTTTACATAGCCCCCCAAACTCGCTGTCCGCAACTTCCCTACTGCAAACAGCCACAGTAGCAGCAGCAACAGCCACAGCAGCAGCAGCAACAGCCACAGCAGCAGCAGCAACAGCAACAGCCACAGCAGCAACAGCAGCAGCAGCAGCACGCATGGGAGCAGCAGCACTCACCGAGGCAGCACTCACAGCAGCAGCAGTAGTCACAGCAGCAACAGCAGAGAATCGAAGGACGAAGCCCGCTCCGCGCGCAGCTGCCTTCGATGTGGTTGAGGGCGTGAACGAGCTGCAGATCACTGAGCGACCGCAGCTGCTCGTTGTGCAAGGAGAACACGTAACGCGTGAGTTCGAGGGAGACAAGGAAGAGCAGCAGCAGCAGAGGCAGCTTCTATTCCAGAGCTCCCCACAGCAGCAGCAACAACACAAATACAAGCAGCAACACCAAAAAGAAGCAGCAGCACATGCTGTGTGGGGCAGCAGCACATGCTGTGTGGGGCAGCAGCACATGCTGTGTGGGGCAGCAGCCACACGCTTTCAAAAGGGAGAAGTCTCTATTCAGTATAGATGCTTGCGGATATATCTACGCCTGGAAATGAACTGACTAGGGAATGTTTGCTGCAGTGATTCTTCGAGCCCACTGCCGCACAGGTATCCTCCACAGCAGCAGCAGCAGCAGACGTGAGAGCCAGAGCTGTACATGTGCATGCATGCCACCGGGGTAGTATACAGCTGTGTATTCATTCATTGATACCATGCAGCCTCGTTGGGCTGAGACTGCCTTGTCGCTAAGGACCTCCCACGGACTATATCTCACGTCTGCATTGGATTGCTGTTGCTGTTGCTGCAGCAAACATGAAGCTTTCTGTCCCTCCCATATATATATATATATATATATATATATATGGGGTCACACTATCAGTACTACGTCTACTGGTGATGGTAGGAGAAGGGATAGATTAATACAGTGCACAGACAGAAGCCGGGAGAGAATCTCGTCTGAATATATATGTATATGTATGTATGTATACAAAGTGTCTGTTTGGACGCGGTCGTGAGAGAAGGGTTATTCTCGAGGTGTACGTACACCGGAATCCCGGCCGGTGGTGGCGTGAGTCAGTGTGAGGTTTCTTTGTATTTCTACGTGGTGGAGCGTTTCTGCGTATTCCTATCCGTCTTTTCTGCTGCTGCCCTGCAGTCGCAGATGTGGCAGTCCTCTCTCCTTCAGGAGCTGCTTCTCCCTGAAGCACATCTTCCACCCCAGATGGCCCCCTCACACGCTATGTCTGCGACGCCGCCTACAAGGTAGGCAGCCCAGGCACACGGAGCCAGCAAACAAAAAAAAAGACAAACAAACTCCTTCTTCACAGCACTGCCGAGACCGCTCTAATACAAACCCTCGTATTCTCTCTCTCTCATATATACATATATATACACATATTTATATATATATATATATACAGAGAGGTGGAGGTGAGAAGGAGGGTAATGCTATGAATATGGCAGAGAGTGAAGTCGTACTACGAGAGGCAGAAGTTTTTCGTGTACCTGCTGTTCAACGGTTACATCTCTCTTTTCTTCTTCGCTGAATTTTTGTGTGTATGGTGTACCCACCGAGCGAGCCTCAGAGGCTGTCTCTGCTGAGTGGAGGTATATGTCACTTGGGGGTATGCGGCCACATGTACAGGCACGAAGCTGAAAGGCTTTGATCCTGAACTCTCTTCCGCCTCCTTCCGCAGATATTTGCTGTCTACTATATATATATATATATATATATATATATATATATATATTTGTGTGCCTCTGGTGTCTAGGTAGCTGTATTGACAGATAAAGTAAAGATATGTACATCTTTTTGTAGAGGGGAGAGAGAGAGGGATGTCTGTAATGAAGTATTCGTACATCTGCATGTAATTCTCTATGTGTGTCTGCGTTGAGGGGGAGCGTGTAGGACCGTGTTGAGCCCGAGGTGTTCTGCTGTTGTCTAGAGAGGTGGTATTCATGCACTGACGTGTGGAAGACTGTTCCAAGGCAGAAATCCCTGATTCTCTGTGCAAACGTGCTGTGTTTGATGCGGCCTTCTTCTCAATCCTTGTGTTTTTGTTGCAATTCTTTCTGTCAATCTTCGGGCTCTTCTTGTTCTCTTGCGCTGCGGAGATGCATGCAGCTCGACGCTGCTGCCCGTTGGTCTACTGTTGACGCTGCCCAGCGATCAGCAGGCGAGCTGCTGCTCGCGTTCTTTCTGTGGATATACGCTTCTTCTTTTTTTGCTCTCTTTCTCTTTCCTTCTTTGCCTCTTCTGCGCTGTCTCGCTGTGTCACGCTTGCTGTTTGTCGCTGTTAGCAGATGCTTCTCCCTCCTTGCTGTGCCTCGGGCGTCTCCCTCTCTTTTCTCCCCCTCGAGACGCCTTTATCCTTCAAACGTCCTCCATTGTTTTTCCACCTCCTTTTCTCCTTCTCGCTCGTCTTCTCTTTCTCCTCACCACGTCTCTCTTTTTCTGCCAGTAGATGCCTTCTGTTGGGACAGTGCTGCACGTGCTGCCTGCAGCTGTGCTGCGTTCACGTAAAGACCACCTGTATAGAGATGAAGTGGCAGCAATGTCTCTAAGGTGCAGGGAAGCACTTTTCACTTCTTCATCTTCGTTTTTTTTCCCTTCATCGTCTTCTTCTTCTTCTTTCTTTCTTCTTTACAACTGGATGCAGCTGCTGCGCTCCATGGGGTGTTTTGCGACGGATAGAGCCAGGGTCTTGTGTTGCAGGCTCCTGCTGCAAGCACCGCGATTCAGCAGTGGAGTGTTTTTTTCGTCTTCTCGCGCCCAAGTCGAAGGCATGCAGCTGGCTGCACATCTGCTGCCTACGTCTTCGCTGCGTACCACCACCATTAACGACCTTACGCGTCTCATCCTCGGTATAAACACAGCAACACCCATCTCCTCCAATCAAACGCTCTATTGCAGATATGGCAATACATCTATTTTCGCTTCAACTGCCTATATCATTGTCATCGAGATCTATCCTTACCGTCTGCAATCGGCCTCGCTGCATGCACTGCGCTCATGTTTCCAGGTTGCAGTGCTGCTGCTCTTGCTGCTGCGCACACTACTGCCTCTGTCGCAGCCCTTGTGCCTCTTCTTCCGCCATCTGTCTCCACAGACCCATATATATGCGTTCAACTATCTATGTGAGGTGTCTATGTGGGAATCTCTCTGTATATCTGTCTCCGTATATATACTGCGTATAAGTCTGTGCCATACATGTGCCTCATGAAGTGACTCAACCAGCAGGACGTACTGGCGGGGTTGAGCCTTCCGCGCGGTAGTGCATGCGCTGGAGACTTCCCCTAGACCTCCATATCACAGAGGCTGATATATACGTGGCCTGCATTCGCCTGTGCTGACGGGCATGCCTCTTCATTTTAAACTGTATACATATATATAGCATATATGTATACAGCGGAGGTACAGCTGCGCAGTGTGTGAAAACCTTTGGGAACGTGCCAGCTCTGTCTGCAGAGATATCGAGAAGGTAGTAGACATACCTTCTCTGCAAACATGTTGTGTTTCTGCAAATCTCTTGATAGAGAAGCCTGCGCAGAGTCAGCATGTCCATACGTGTATATATACATATGTGAACTTGGTGAGGGATGTGTCGACAGGAGATAAGACGCATGCGTGCAGAATGGTTGTCGCGAGGACACGTGGAAGATCTTTTCTCTTCTTCACGTGATTTGCTGCTGCCAAGCCAAGTATTAACTCTTTCGAATTTTGCTGCTGAGACAGGAAGCAGCCAGAGACACGGTTTGCCTCTCTTTAGGGAGACACGTGCATGTACGTCTGTATATGAGTAGCTAGGCAGATGGAAAGGACATGGCAAAGCGTATTAATGAGGGAAGCAATTCAGAAACAAAACGGACTGCTAATCTGGTGGGGCGAGAGATTCAAAAGAGAACATAGCGAGCATACACATATATATATATATATATATATGTGTATATGCCTATGTAGCAGTACGGCCTTGCCCAGGAGGGCCACAGTGGCGCATCTGTACCTACTGCTATATATACATGCATTTGATGTGCCTGCCTTCCTCTTTCTGCTGCTGCTGCTATCCTACTGCGTCAAGAAGGTCACACACGAAGTAGACCCTGCAGCCGTTAACTGGGACTGCTTTGTCTGAGTTTGTCTTCACGGTAGATAAATCAGCATCTGCGTCTTCGCTCGCACATTTGTTTTCTTCGGTTTTTGCCTGGGCTTCTGAGGAACTGCTTCAACTTTCCTGCTGCTGCTGCTGCTACTTCATTCGCTTTTCTTTTTCTTCTTGCCGTCTACTGCATTGCGCCCATGGTGGCTCCATATGCACGCGGCTGTAAGTCTGCTGCCGCCAGCGTCGCCACTACTACATCCACCTCCTTGCCACCGTGTATACACACCTGGGGTGTATGTGCACCTGAACTGGGTGTACACTTGGGATGTACGAATATGTACACGTACGTACGCCTGGGGTGTATGTACACCTGAGCTGTGTGTACATTTCGGGTGTATGTATATGTACACGTACGTACACCTGGGGTGTATGTACACCTGAGCTGTGTGTACATTTCAGATTGTATGTATATGTACACGTACGTACACCTGGGGTGTATGTACACCCTGAGCTGTGTGTACATTTCCTGGGTATATGTACATGTACACGTACGTACACTCAAAAAATGTACACCTGGGGGTATGAGAGCGTGGGTTATATGCACAACCCGGAATGTATGTCCATATGGAATGTGTGTTTACCTGGAGTGCGCATTTCCCATGCCACAGGGGGCAGCCGAGGATTCTCTGTGTTTGGAGAAGGGCCCCTATCGGCTTCTGGCTGCTGCGTTTCGCAGGGGAGATACTTCTCGCTAGAACTGCATGTAGTTCAGCAACGGATGATCATCGACGAGTGCTTCGAGTTACTGTGCAGCGTCCTCAACCTTCCGCCAGAGCAGGTCTGCCCGCGTATCTGCTGCTCCTGCGCTGTTTCAGCTCTTCTTTGAAGATGCTGTTAAGTGCTGCCCGTTCCACTGCTGCCAATCCATATGCAAATAGCGCTTCTTTTCATTCCGCTGCGGCTCCTCCTGCTTGTGCTGCTGCCCTTGTTGATGCTGAAACTACTGAGCGTCTGATAATTACTCTGCTGAACCTGGATCATGTGCGAATCTATCTATATATTACACGCCAGAAGTGTATATATGTGTGTATGCCTCTAGATGTATCTTCGTTTTTCCCGTCGGTTCGTGAACTGCACGGCCAGGAGCAGAAACTCACCCCATTAGTAGATACAGTTCTTTGCCTTTCATGCATACATATATATGTATATATATACATATATGTACATTTATATTTGACGCGTTGAATGTCGCATGACTGCAGTGTGTCAGCGCGCTGCACCTCTTCACTAACCAAGGTCTTCGTTGTCCCGGGCCTCCTCCCCGAATATTTCTATATACCTGCACATATATATATATATATTTGTGAGCATGTTCGTTATGTTCTGTGGTAATGGCACTCTTCAAGAAAGCCGGTGTTTGTGCTCCTGCAGGCGTCTGACTCATACGTGCGCATTTGCCTGCTGCTATACCGTTAAGACATCAACGTTGTTATTAGCACGTCTGTGATAACATCCACTATTACGCATCTATGCGTCTCCACTTCATGTCCCTGCATATATACTCACGTGTATGAACATAGACTATATACAAAGGTTACATACATATATATATATATATATATATATATATATATATATGATCCTGAACATATGCAAAGGCATATATATATATATACATTAGACGCCTTATTTCTTTTGTATTTTGCTCTTCTGGGGTGGTGTGTGCAGGTGCTGTGCGTGGTGAAGCTGCTGTTGGGGGCCGCCTGCCTGCAACTGCTGGGCAGTGACTATTCGAAAGAACTGGTGCAGGCCACTGCGGTGCTGCTGGAGTGAAGCAGGAGATACTTTCTGAACTTCTTTGAGTAGCAAAGACAGCAATGATGAGAAGCCCTTCTATCAGTTGCCTGGTGGAGAGTCTGCCAGGAGGGAGGCGCATGTTGCTCTGTTGCTGCTCTGTTATATCGCTGTTTATTTTCATTCTTTGTGGAAGAATCAATCTGCCAGCTACGGGTATACACAACGCTCACATGTGTATGTTCTCTCTGCCTCTTATGTCTTCCATGTCTACTACCAGGCTCCACACAAATTCAGCTTCTTCAGTACATACATATACACTTAGTAGGTTTATAGACTTAGGGTCTCTATATATATATATATATATATATATATATATATATATATGTATATTAGATATTGTGAGAGATGAAAGAGAGGAGACAGACAGAGAGAGAGAAAAAAGGAGAGTAGGAAGGAAGAGAGGGAAAAAAAGAGTGAGACAGAGAAAGCTGAAAGAAACATATATGGATGTGAGCATCTCGTAGATGCGCATGCATTTGAGAGAGAGGAAGAGGAGAGATGAAGCGTCTGAACAGCGAAGAGGAGTGTTGCACGCGTGTGTGTTTTGCAGAAGCACAGCTCGGCGAACATGGATCCTCAACTGTGCGTGTCAGTGGCAGGTAACGCAATCGTCAACGCCGACCCGACTCTCACCATATGCAACTGCGGTGTCTAAAGTCCCTTTGCTCTCTGTACCGTGCTGATGATGGTTTGCTGCTCTGCAGCACTGCTTCTCTCACCCTCTATGTTGTACCTTCTGCAAACGTGTATCTAGCCATCGTCGTATCTGTCTACACCTATATATGTCGAGCACTATCTATCTATGTGATATATATATATATATATATATAACTATCTATATATATATATGAGTATGGAGCTCAGGGTTACAATAGAGGCGGCAGATGGATGGGTTTACAACATTCACTGTGCTGCGTTTTTTTACAGAGCAGAGACGAGAAAGAGTTGAAAGGTGCTGTTCTTAAATGCATGAATACTCTGATAGTATCGAGGCTCTACGTTATACCCATGTACACATGCATATCAATCCCCCTTCATATATATATATATATATATATAGACGGACTGTCCAATTTGTCCTACGGTGTCTCAGAGGGAGCTGCAATACAAAAATTGTCTCTATGATTACAAAGTTGGTTGGTAGGTGAATGATTTACGCCTTATCTCAGCTTCATCTCTATGTCGAATGACTGCGGTCGGGGATCCTCAAAATGATGGAGATTAGGTACAGCCTTTGAAGGACGGTCGGCGGCGCATGCAGTATAGAGAGGAGTGTACTGTTGCTGTCAACAGGCGCACAGAGTATCTTAACCTGTTGCTGTCAACAGGCGCACACAGAGTATCTAAAACATGTGTATTTGGTACATAGAGAGCAATAGCTTCAACGCAGATCTTCTTCTCTTTCTTTCTTTCCTCCCTTCCTCCCGTCTGCACGCACAGAAAACGCAGACGAAAGGCCTCCCCTTCATGCATGGAAGATGCATAGCGAGAGTCCCCAAGCGAGGTGCATGCACACACCAATATATGCGAACAGATCCCTGTGAGGGTGTCTCTACACAGTCATCTCTGGTATCTACAGCGTCACCTTTATATATCTATGCCCAACCATACATATGTATATATCTGTCCTCCCATACCCTGTACCTATCTAGACCTCTGTGTATGTGTGTAAATGTGGCAGCAAGAGACACGCGCGTACGTATGCAGACACTTCTCATCCGGCCGCCTGCATACACATATATGTATGTAATGGAAGACTGTACGTACTCTCCTCCTCGGCGTCATACATCTCTACAGATACGTATATGGAGTGTGAGTATGGATCGTTGCAGAGCTTCCTTCGGGATGACTGCCTTCGCTTCTCCCTCCACTGGACAAGTGTTCGGTTACGCTGCGCAGGTGATGACTGTCTGCATGCACAGTAATGCCGTCTCCATGTGGGCCTTTCGCGCATGCATGTACGTCCGTCGTCTTCTCTCTATATGCCTGCATGCACATCGCGCTCCCCTTCTCTCCAGGCGCAGAGTCGTCTATGTTGGACTGATGTGCCCACCCTGGCTGCTGTTGTTTGATCCTTTGTCGAGTAGACCATCCCATTTCCATGGATGCAGGTGGCTTCTGCGTCCCTTTCTTGGAGCTCTCTGCTGCCTTTGCTTGTTTCGTTTGCTGCTTCTTCTTACACTTCTTGTTGTCTCGTCTCCGAGTCGACCCTGATGTCTGCTTCTCTCCGTGCAGGGTCTCCATCTCTCTCTCTTTCTGCGCCATAGTCTAGCCAGAATCCACTGTGTAGCAACATTATGCATGTGCTGAGACTGCGCGTCTCCAGTTCCACAGTGAAATAGACACATCACCCCAGGCCTGCCGCCAGCACTCCGCTGCTGCTGCTGCGTGGCTCCTCCAGCACTTCTGCTGCTCAGCACTGTGTATACAGAGGAACCCACATGTGCAAGAACTCTGTGCTGCATGCAGGGGTCAGCAGAGAATGAAGCCCCGCTAACTGTACGTAGCTGGAGAATTTGAGGAGGAATGCACGTGTACCAGTACATTCGCTCTACACTTCTGCATAGAAGAGTGTCTGTCGTGTGTCTTCTGCGCATGGCGATCAGACATATGTATCCTGCAGATACTTATATACATATATGTAAACCTACGTATACAGATATATATTTGGGGGCGTGACGTGCTGTTGAGGCAGCAACATTGCTCTTGCGCGACCAGCGGCATAGAAGACAGAGAGATAGCAGTATTTTCTGCATGAGCTTTGTCAGTGAAAGGCCTCCAGTAGAAGTGCGCCGGTGTGCAGTCGCAGAGAATGCAGGCACCTGGCAGATCAGCTGCACCAGTTGTGCCCACCTGGAGCACCTCGATGACTATAACGTGGAGATCACGTTGTATACACACATATACATATTTCCATTTAGAGAGAAAAAGAGAGAGATGCCTGTCAAAACAGGGACGTCTGGCATGTTGAGAGAGCGTGTACGGGAGAAGTGTATGTCGACATGTTTGGACATCTGAAAAAGAGGTGCGTGAGGACTCTCTCTTGTGATTCGATCGCCTTCTCTTCCTCCACAGGTGTTGGGGTGGGCCTACGCATTCAGCTGCGAAAGCAAGGGCTTCTTCGTCTGCTGCAGGAAGACAGTTTCTTCTTCCTCCATATTTACAGCGACTAGGCAGCAGCAGCAGCAGGACGTACGAGGGCAACAACGGCAACGCAAAGAAGCCGCTGCCAGTGAAGCTTTCTGGCCTGCCTCTTCTCCTCCTCTCCTCTTCCTCAGGAAGGCTTTCATGGCGTTTCTGCTGCAGAGTCCCGCTGTCAGAAGGTACTGCATGCACACGCAGCAGTCATCACACCGACCGGCCCCCTTTACACATCCAGCTCCCCCTTTCTCTTCTCTAGAGTTCTCTCTCTGTTCTCTCTGTCTTGTCCCTCTGTCTTGTTCTCTTCTCTCTCTCTCTCTCCATATATATATGTCTATAATTGACATACACATATATATATATATATATGTTTGTACCTCTCTTTATAGGTCTCTCTTCTCTCTCTCTCTCTCTCTATATCTACTCTTTATGTACCTCTCTCTATATGTATGTGTGTCTGCATGCGCTGTGTCTGTCTTAGATTGATATAGGTGTAAACCTGTATGTCTTTCTCTATATGTGGACATCCGCGTCGATGGGTGCATGTCCCTCTGAGAGGAGACGTACATATGCACCTCTTACCAGAGCTGTGGATTTGCACTCCTCGTGTCCCGGGCTGCATGTGCACTGCACATGCGCTGTGGTGTGTTATAGAGAAGGTGAATAGACGGTATGGTTGAAAAAGGAGACTGCGCCAGAAGTAGGAAGCTGTAGAGCAGGTTGTCGATGAATATGGCGTCTTCTTAGCAGTCGACGTGCTGATACACAGATGTCCTCCTCACACATATACAGGGAAACCTTCCCATGCCATATTCACATATATACATGTAGAGGCTTGCATTAGGCACGTGGAATGGCAGAGGGGTTCACTGCATGCGTTTGTTTAGTTGCTTGTTTTGTTAGGCACGTATGTATGTATGCCTGCATGCAGAGCGCTCAGTGGGGCTGCTGCGGCTGCGTTCATATGTTGGTCTTCTGCAGAAGTGAAGACGTGCTGCAACAGCGAGCAGGCTCTCCTTCCGGCAGCGTCATTTCAACTCCTTCGCTGTCTCCCTGCTGCTGCTGCCTCGTGGAACTGCAGATATACAAGACAAAGGTCCGCGTCCCTGGATGCCTTTGCTGCTGCTTCACAGGCACCACAGTCACAGGGCATCTGTCTGCTGCCAGCCTCCGGGAGGTACGTCGCTCTCTCTCGCGTTCCCTCTCACAGACAGGCGTAATAACCCTCGCAGCAGAGGCGTGCAATTTCCACCGACTTCCAGCAGATTGACGAGACACATCTCCCCTTCATATTCTCTCTGTGCTTGTGTTCAGATATATTCACACAGAGGTGTGCATTACACCCACAGAATATAGATTTACAGGTGCTCTCATATATATTTATATGTATATACATATATGTTCAGATGTCTCAGGGGGAGAGGTGTGCGTTATGGATGCAGTACAAATTCCAAGGTAGTGGTCAAGGTGTATTTCGCAGAACAGGTGTAGATGCCTATGCATGTGTAGGTCCAGCAAATGCATCTCTGCAGGAGGAATTGCAGATGGTGCTGCCTGTCACCGCAGCATGTTCTTGCAGGCACAAAAGATCTTTTTCTGTTTACTACGTACATATAGAGGTCAGATCGAGTGAAATTTCAATAACCACCACGTATCAATGATAGTGTGTACGTTCCTATCTGTACGTCTTTAAATATGTATGTACGGCTATGTATACAGTCTATAATTCTGCAATTCTCATACACACTTTAAAAAAAGGCTTCCGCATTGCGTCACCCAGACATTTTCTGCAGAAGTCTACCTGCATAGAAGATGAGGTATACTATACATACTCCCACTGTGTGCGTGCATGCACGTCTATCTGCCCTTCCATCCCATATATCTATCTATCTATATATCTAACTATATATATATATATATATATATATATATACACGTATGTGTATGTGTTTGCGTTTCTGGGGGTGTTGCAGGGTCAAACGTTCCGCCTGATTGGCGTGCACAATGGCTCTTTTGTTTTATTAGCGACGCCAGGTACCCTGTTGCTGCTCTAGCGGATTTGTTCTCCATTCGCTGCTGTTCCCCATGCTGCTGCATCGCGATTATACAGGTAAGGGGCTTGTAGGGGCCCATACAGAGCACTGGTTTTCCCCGCTGTCCTGCTGCAGAAAAGCACATCTGCTGGCCGCAGCAGGACCCCTGACCGGCCTTCACTGTAACTCCAGACAAAGTTGCGTGCAGGTCAGTGTGAGGCGCGGAGGCTGCCCACGGCACGGTACGTATACACATGTATGTACTTTAGACATTTACATAAATAATTATATATATATATATACCATGTATAGATACACCTGCCTACATATATATGTAGAGAGAGAGACATAAGAGAGAAGAATGATGTTGTTACGGGTGGCTGCGGTCTACTAACAAACCCCCCTCAATCGCAGCAGCAGGGTGCTGCAGATCTGTTGTTGTAGCGCTGCATCATGTCTTGTGCAGCAAATGCTTCCGCGCAGATTGAAGCTTGCATGGCGGTGTACATACACCGCAGGTAATGGAGTCTTTCCTGCGTATACTGCCAGATAGGCGGACACGCTTCTTCTAAAAATAAATATACAGATGTGTGTCTCTCTTTACCGCATGAGCGTCTATCTCTGTATCACCTATCTGCATGCACGTCTGCACGCACAGGTCGACGTTGGTGCGCATATGGAGGTGTAGCTGGTGGAAACAGAGATGCCGCACCGAGACTTTCACAACATGCCTATTTGACTTTGATCATCTCCCTCCACCGCTATCCACACGACCGAGAAGTCTGCGTCATGCACTCTCTCTATATATATACACATATATACACATATGTATATATGTTAGAAAGAGATAGAAATAGCTACATATATATATATATATATATATATATATATATGGATAGATAGATAGAGAGAGAGAGAGAGTTGTTTGTACACATCAACGTGGTGGACTTGGATGCATGCTCGATAGCAAGAAAGGAATAGAAGAGTACTCTCGTGAGGAGCAGGAGGCACAGGTTCTCCAGTGCAGCAGAGAGAGAGACAGATATACATGCACGAACGCTGTAGAGTAGGCAGCAGGGCTGGTTGAACATTTCGTGCGGAGTGTGTGTCATCGATGTGGTGTTGCGCTCTCGTTTGTCTTTCCTCTAGAGGGGCTGCTGCCTCTTTTCTTCTTCGTTCTTGCAGTAGAAAGAGCTGTGTGGATGGATTTTCTTCGAAAGAAGAGATACACCATATTACCTACCACGTCCCTATGTATAGGCACAGACCTCCCTATACATCTATCAATCTAGATCTCTGTACGAGCTATCTATGTTTGAATCGCAGGCTCGTTCTTCATCGAGGGACTTGACGAAGTACGCGACTGGGAAGCGTAAGCAGGATGGACAGTGCTTCTTTCTCGATGCCTTCTTCAGATTCATTTCCGACGCGTGTCTCGCATTTCTCCGCATGTGTGTGTAAACGTTTCTTTCACAGATGTAGCCAGAAGGCTGGGTCTCTATCTGCCCAGGCAAAACAAACCTCTATGTACACGGCGCTATCTGTCTCTATCTATATCTCTGCAGCTATTTCTGTTTGTACATGTCTCTCTGTCTATCTGTTTGTATCTATCTCTTTTTTTCTCTTTACGGACATAGAAGGGCTGACATCCCTCGGCATACCACGTGGGCGTGGATGTATGTGGGAGAATAGACGGTGGAGTGGGCACATTTGGATAGGTGTTAGTACGTGTTTTGTTGTATCCAAGCCTAGAATCTACGCTGATTGTATTAAGGAATTCATGCGTAGGACAGGTATCCGGTAGTCTAGGATTCTTTGGATTGCTCTGGATGATCCGTTAGAATGATGTTCTTCGCACCTCTCCCAGGCGTTTTTGCTTCCGGAGTTTTAAGTGCATGTCTCTGTTATTGATGCATGTACTAATATACATATGTGTGTATATTGATACCGTCGCCTTGTCGGTGTAGTACATACTCACGCAAGAAAAACTGTTTACGTGTACACGCGTGTATGTATAGAGAGGTCAAAGTCGCGTACAGGACCTTTTCTCTATTTCTCTGCGCCTTGTTTTTGATGTATCGTCCTACAATCATCTGGCCGGTCAACAGAGATGGCGTTCCAGTATCATTTGTTTTTGAAACACTTTCCGCTGTGCCTCTGGGTCAACGTTTGCATGTTGGCGCTGCAGATGCTTTTTTGTTTATGTCTGCAGGTATGGCTTCCCATTGTTTGTGCGTATCGCTGAGCTTCCAACGTATTGCCCGAACCTGTTCCCTCAGCAGCAGCAGATCACGGTCTACTGCAGCAGTTGCTGCTGTATGTGAGCAGAGAGGACGTGCTGGTCGGGCGCAGCTTTCTCGCGCTGCGCAGTGCTGCATATGCAAGGCTGCGAGGCTTGCAACTGAAGGTAGCTGCGATAGTGCATGCACGACAGCAATGAGCGCAGCAGCTCTGTAAAGAGGACCCTGCGCCATGTTCTGGCCGAGCAGCTGCTGCAACGAAGTGGCGACCCTCAAAGCGCAGCAGCAACACGGCAGGCATTTGAGATGACCACCGATATTTCTGCAGGAGACATGTGAAGGCAGAAATGGTTTGTTTTCAGCTCTGTGCGAATGCGGGCTTTTACAGAGGAAGCTGCAGGCATGCGCAGCATGGGAGATCTGTGGCTAATAGTGCTCTCCATAGAGCGGCGGAAGCACAGAAAGAAGCAGCAGCAGTTTCAAGAGCAGACGCAGTGCCGCCGAAGAAAACAGCAGCATACACGACAAGCTCTGCAGCAGGAGTGTTTTTGTTGTCCTCCTTATGAAACACGTCGAGTTGGAGGGGAAGAAGTCTTGTTCTTTTTCTCCCAGAACTCCTCCATAAGTACTGACTGCTGCTGCTGTTATTGCTGCTGCTGCATTGCCTGCCGCCGTCCTTGCTGCACCTGCCAGTACTTCTGCCTCTGCTGGGGACCTCATGCGCATGGAACAGCAGAACATACACACCTGCGCATCGCATTCTGGTGTCTAGCGTTGGTTATCAAACTGTGCTGGATGCCCTGAGTGTACTATATATACATATATATATATATATATATATATATATACATACATGCTGGAGGTGCACGTCATTCATACAAAGCCGCTGTAAAAACAACTATGGAAGGCAGTGACTCTGTGAGTAAAGATTTCATTGCAGGATGGTGAAAGTATTTGCTGCAGCTGGGAAGCAGATCGCCTCAAGGTACTGTACAGAGAAGGTTTTTGTGCTGCTTATATCCATCTTTCAGCGGTGTGAATGTCTTCATGCACCACGTAATACAGTGGGTGTACTCCTGTACATGTGTAAAACATTAAAAGGACCTGGGTGTCATTCCTTGTCATTACGAAGACCATAAGCAGTTCTTCTCTGCAGGCCTGTAGAAACAGATTTGTCCGTTGCACGCATGACGAATATGCATAATGCGAACACGGGGTCTCCACGCGTGTCGATGTAGACATGCGACTACCTCCTCTATCCGTACACCATAGACGTTCCTACAGGCACACGTATAACTCTCTCTGTCTCTCTCTCACATATATATATATATATATATATATATGTATATATACGTATGTGAATACGCTGTCTGCAAGCAGTGTTACATTCTGCTTCACTGGCAGGTAGAAGGATGCTATGGTGAAAGCAGAATATCCTCTTTATCTGTTGAATCAGAAGCGCAAGAAGTAGTGACCAGCGGTGCTATTTTTATCCCCTTCATCGACTGCTCATCCTCTGATGAAATAGCCGTTTAGCTACTCATCCACATGTATCTTCAGAGCGAATGCTCGCAGATACTGGTGTAAACGCCAAGACAAGTGTTAGTGATGGATGCGACGAGGCACTCGAGTCGTCTCATTTTCGTCATCATGAGAATCACACGTGCGCTTCTGTAGCTAGGTGCTCCGACTTCCAACAGTTGCAGATGCGCTTTTCAAGCAGGGACAATGAGGCTGACTCTGTTCTGGCTATACCTCGAACAAGAGAAAGATGCCCCATGGTCCAATATAAATAGATATGTACAAATCAGAATAGACAAGTCGAAATAAGCGTCGTGTGGATGTTGGCGAAGTCTGCTGTTTAGCTGTCGCAAGACTGCCAGTGAACGTGACAACCTCCAAGAGTACACGTCGGTGAGGGTTCCTCCAGCTGTTCAATAAAACGTGATGATCAATCGATACTCTGAGCCGTAGCTGGCCCCACACTGTGATCCCATGACACTTGAGGATACACCTACGAGAGACCAGCTAGCCAAGAGCTTTGCTAATTACATATGCAACCACCTCAAACAACAGCGGCAATACGCAGCCAGTCCTTCTATGGCGGCTGAAAGTGCACCCAGTCAGACGTTCAATCCAGCTAGTGTAAAAAGCAGATAGGAAATAACTTGCTTTACACGAATGTGCAGCTAGTGTGTGCAAGAAGCTCGAAAGAGCTCATGCCTTGAGATGCACAATATACATATACATATATATATATATATATATATATATATATATACAGATAGAGATATATTTCACCTACGTCGATGGAAATGTATATCTGTATCTGTGGAGGTTTATGGGGGTAGGTTTGCAAGCAGTCTCCGGCTGATCAACGGCTTGCTTCTGGAGACATTCGGTCTCACTGGCTGCAGAGACGTTACATTGACAGCGATGTCAGTAGCTAGTAGCGTTATCGTCCCGCTAGCGGGTATGAGGATCGTTGCAGCAGCAGCAGCCCCGCGAGGACGAACTGCGCATCGTCAGTAACATTACTTATGCAGCAGAACCAGACGGTGGTGCCCGCCTCACGTCTCTGCTAATGAACTACACGTTAATCTCTTATATATATATATATATATATATATATATATATATGAATATTCATGGATATTTATGCGCATACAGACGGATCACAGGTAGAGGATATGTAGACAACTGCACGTATACATCAATCCGGGCTGAGGAACAAGAGTATGAGCGCTGAAGTGCTGCAAAGCCATCTTCTATAGGTGGACTGGTCCCTAGGCAGAAATCACTGTACATATACACATACACCTACACATATATATATATATATATATATATAAGACAGCTTACAGACACCTAGCTACACTATATCTGTACAGTGTATATATATATATATATATTACTGTCAAACTTCTTCCACAGAGAGAATATGAGCTTTTTGATGTTTTGAAGAGTAAATCCACTACGAAGAAGAAGAAGAAGAATCCGGTGGGACAGGTATCCAATAATATATGAGATTCGGTGTACAGATAGCCCCCAAGGCGCCTGTTCAATCTATGCGACTGCAAAAAGGAGATGCATATACAAAAAAAGATAGTTGATCGTCTCCCGCAAGCCTAAGCAGTGATGTATATGTCTTCGACGCACTGACTCCACTGGAAGAAAACCCTTATATTCTATATATATGACTCACTTGGCGCATTCACTCCCAGTAGAATATATATATATATATATATATATATGACGCACAGGCCTATCTATTCGTAGAATATATAGATTTGATGACGCACATGCTTACGCGTGCGATACATATATGTATAAGAGTGCTCGTATGGCAGCGATGTTACGTGGCTGGATGGCACGTGGGACGTCCACAGAACAGATACTTCTGTCCAAGGCTACGCACAGATGCATGTGAACGACGAGTGCGGGTCCGAAGGCTGCCCCTCGCATGCACGCGTGGAGAGAGGAGAGGCGCAGAGAAGGGATGCTGCAGGAGAATACAGAAGAAGAGAAGGAGGCGTTGTTCGCCTCCTGCTGCTCTACAGCAGCGCATTACGAAGCAAAGAAAGCGAATGTCTGCAGGCCGATAGCGGTGCCAAACGCGTAACCCACGGTGCCCCACCAGATGGCAGGCATGACGAGGTCTGACCGCTTCAACACGTTGCCTGCAAAGCATACACAAACAGCACCTGGCGAGTCATTCTTCTCAGCATACATAGAGAGAGAGATCGAAAATAGATATAAGTGCCTCTTTACTGCTTCTCAAAAAGATACATCCTTCCTACGCGAACCTCTCATATATATATATATATATGAATTCATACAAACTTTTACATATAGATGTATATGCTAATCAATACACCATTGAGCATCCGACTACTTATAGATATGTACGCGTACACAGTGATGTTTACATCAGCGTACATGTACACATCGACCTATATGTACACAAGTACAGACCTATTTAAATGTAAAAGCCTATATAGAGAGATGTCGACATGAGAAGATATGGAAAATGTACACGTGTCTCTGTAAACAGGGTTAAACCGTCTTCCTTCTGAAGAGAGCCCACTTCGCAGAAGTCACGAGTTTGTTCGCAGATGATTATTCGAGTCTGCTTTCGCTTCTTTTTCTGCTTGTCAACCTGATGAAGGAAGGTGAAGCAGGATGATGCCCTTCGGGTGTCATAGAAGGAGGTGAGACAGGCGCATGATTACCAGCGAAGGCAGCGGCAGTGCAGGGGCCAGTGATATTAATGGCAGTCGCGACGAGACAGTCATGCACAGAAATGAAGTTGGAGTCTTCTCTCCTGTGTCCCCTGCATGCACGCAGGCATAGGATCATCACAGCTGCTACTGCCGAGCTTCCGTCTTTGCTTGCTGGGTTGGTGCTGGGTTGTTATTGCTGCAATGCCCAGTTGCCTCGTACATAACTGAACCACAGGCTACCATGCAGCTGCCGCCGCTCTGCGTCATCCATATGCAAGTAAACCCCACGGCTGGAGCTGCCGCCCCACTGATGCTGCTACCGCTGCTGTCGCCGCCGCCGTTGCTGTCACCGCTTCCGCTGCTGTCACCGCTGCCGCTGCTGTCGCCGCTGCTGTTGCTGTCGCCGCTGCTGTTGCTGTCGCCGCTGCTGTTGCTGTCGCCGCTGCTGCTGTTGCTGCTGCTGTTGTTGCTGCTGCTGCAGCTCTGCTTCACGCATGCGTTGAAGGCTCACAGAGAGCCAGGTGGCTACAAAATGAATGAGCAGCACCGTCAATACGAAAAGAAAAAAAGAGGGCGCATGCCTGCCAGCTGCGGAGCGCATGTTAGCCGAGGGTCGCAAAGAAGAACTGCAAACAGCTCAGAGCAGCAGCAGCAGCTCATGCCAAGAAGAAAAGAAGAAGACAAAAAGAAAAGAAGAAGAGGAAGAGGCAGTTGCGCTGTCTGGTGCAGTTTTCGCCTTCGTGAACAAGCATGCGCAGATCATGCACCCGGGACGCAGACTCGAGCCACAAGAGAGATCTTCGCTGTGTCTCGGTCGCCTTGAAATACACTGGACTCTCTACATCTATGTATACTATAGACTCACCGATCCAAATAGAGTAGAAGGCCTAGTTCTGCTCGCAATAGAGATTCATCACACTTTTCAAGGCGATACATCGCATCTGTATGTATATCTGATGTATTTCCGACGCGTCCATTCGATAGAAGGCACGCAGACATCGTAGAAACAGACAAAGAGATTGTGGAGCAGACGCGTCTAGCTGTGTGCATGTGCGCCGTCTCCACATGCAGAAGACGTTTACTTTCAGTAGAGAAACACACGCCCAGACGACGAAGGGTACCTCCTAAACCACTATATACCTGTGTCCGCTATAGCGCAACATGTTTTCGGTGTATATACAGTCCAATGTGCAGACTCACAGAGCCACATCGAAGACCTTCCGAAGACTACTGAAGCGAAGGGAAACTGCAGTGATAAGCCACGCGAAAGCGCAGTGCATCACATTCAGGTACTTCTTCGTTCAAAGTTCTGTATCCACATATATATAGAAATATGAATTTATATTCATATATTAAAATATATATATATATATATGTACGTCTATGTCTCTTTCTATACATATATGTATATATTTGTAAGCGTGGCGGCTTCACGTGCACATCTGCATGCACGCCTTCGAAGAGCCAAGGCATCCACTTCCAGAGGCACTGGGAGGTCTACATGCATCTGTCGCCCGCGCACCGAAGTAGCATATTTAGAGGAAGAGACAGATGCTTATACAAGCATCTGTACAGATATATACAGATATACATGCTGAGAGGGCAGCTGGAAATGTCTGGCCTTCAGAATGGCGGATGCATCGTTTTGCCAGACGGGCGCCTGCGCGTACTTCTGGAGTGAGACGGCCATTGCTCCCCGAGATGTGGAACGTCGCAGCAAACAAAATCTGCTGCCGGAAACGTCCTTCTTCTCCTCCTGGCGCAACGCTGCTGCTTCTCCGCCTTTTTCAGTCTGCTGCTGGCCAATCTGCTGTCCTGCTCAAACCTCTTCTTTCTTCGCCTTCCCTTCACTTTGCTTTGCTTTGATGCTGCATCTGCTGCTTCTTCATCTGGTGGTGCTCCACCTGCCGCTGCTGCACCACCACCACCACCACCTGCTGCTGCTGTGCGAGCGCCGCTGCCGCCGCCTGCGTGATGCCGCCCGAACTGCTGCTGCTGCTCATCTGCCGCCGCTGCTGCCTTTATCTGCTGCTGCCGCTGGGAGCCCCGCCAGAGGGTGGAAGCTGCCCGCTGCTGCTGCACCTGCTGCTGTAGTCGCTGGCGCTGTGTGTAGGAGGTCTCTGGAGACAGAAGCGTCGCTTGTCCTCGCAGGAGGAGGCGAGTGAATGCCACCGAGAGAAGGGCAATCGTGCGTCTCTGCTGCGTGGATATCCACGGAAGTGCACTTTAATACTACCTGTTCAATCCAAGCAGCACATCCAACCACAGCGGCAGCAAACAGCAGGCAGCAGACAGCAGAGATCACTAGCAGGGCATACTGCGCGCTCTTCTTGCTGCCGCCACAGCGGGTAAGTGACGCATCAGCAGGAGAGCCTCCCAGCAGCAAAAGCAGTCTCACCTGCACCTCAAGAACCAGGAGAGCAAACGTCGGCAGCACGAGTAGCAGCAGCAACATTGGCAGCAGGAGTAGCCGCAGCAGTAGCGTCCCAGCAGCAGCAGCAGAGTCAACCGCAGCAGCATACCCAGCAGCAAAAGCACCCTCAGCAACAGCAGCAGCAGCAGCAGGAGCACAAATAGACATAGGTGGGTCTGAAGTATGGACTCTTGATCTTCATCTGAAGCGATTTTCTCTTCTTCTTCAATTCCAGCAACACAGTGAAGAGCTCTGCTTGTCGATTGGAACAAGCGTCACATAGTGCACTACCCTGCTGGCAGAAGACGTGCTAAGACCCGATTGCATGCGCTGCACGCTCTACTGCATGCACTATCCCACGAGGTGCCGAAGAAAGACGGGTGTGTGACTCCGAATAACCCAGAGGGAAACGAAGAAGGCTCCGCGACGAAGCCGAAGTTGCCCGTGCTGCTGCTTTGGCTGGTGCTGCCCCAGCTGGCCGCCGCTGCCGCTGGAATTACTGCGCGCTGGAATTACTGTTGCTGCTGGACGTGCTGTTGCCGATCCGCTGCCGCTTTCCCAGGCATGCGTCCACGCGATGGCGCGCGGGAGGGTAGGAGACGAGCAACAGCAATCAGAAAGGCAGCGTAGACTCCTGAAATGCAGAGATCTACTGGGCACTGAGACTCTCTGCGAGACGCGACGGCAGCAGCAGACCCCAACGCAACATGTCAAGGGCGCTGGAGCAGGAGAGACGGAGACGCCATCGGGGAAGCAGCAAAGCGAAGGGATTGCGCATGCAGTTCTATATTCTCTCTCCTGGCATGGCATGCACGCAAGTTCATGCCTGAGTCTCTATGCGTCTCCACATACATGAGGCACGCATGCACCTGAACCCAAAACAGCGACATATGATAGAACGTCTCTTTATATATACGCTGATCCAGGACGCCGCAGGCCTGCACATATTGTTGATAGACACACCTTCATCTAATAATGAGGCACTCCCTCTATATTCGTCTTTTTCTGCTTCTGTATCTATCGCGACATAGAGAACAGCAGCAGACTGAAGCTTCTTTGTGTCTAGAGCCAGCGACACTCGTAAGCTTCCCAATCTATTCATACATATATACATATGTATATACAGGTGTATCCGTACAGATCCATGTATATCCATATATATAGTTCTGTGGAGAGTTGTGTATATGCAGATACATGCATCCACACATATCTACAAAGAGACTAATATATGTATACACATATATATATATATATATATATATATAATATAAACACATTTATCCAACATATATTCCTATGTACATATATCTCCGTACATACATACATAGATGATCCGCACATACAGACACTTAGACATATGCATCCTCGTGGATTCATGTAAACAGACATACATTCATACATATATATATATATATATATATATATATATATATATATATATATATATGTTGATGTGTATCTTTACAATGTTCATGTATAGAGACATCCATTCATATATACACACATATTTTGCATATGTAGATACAAAGATATTAGGACGAATCAGGAGCAGCACCTTTGGGTGTGTCCTGAAGGTATGCCTGAGAAGAGAAGGCCTACCGAGAAGACAAGTAGGAATACGGAGAGCACTCACAGCAAACAGATTGGGCGTCCCTCCCAGAAGGTTGCAGCGACGGCAGCAGCAGTCATGGCAGAGAGAGTGTTTCTTCAGCAGGAAGAAGGGCTGAGGGGCCTGCAGTATCGACAGCACACTGGTCAGTTTGTGAGCTGTACATACACCCGCCAGGACGGGAGACGCACCGAGAGCGAAAGCCAACCCCACACCTGGAGGTGGTGTCGACAGCAAAAGTGCGCTGCTGCTGCTGCTGTCAGGCTGTGGTCGGAATTGATCCCCAGCGCCCCGCAGCCTGCCTGTTCAACCCTTCTCTTCGTGCTGTTCCTCTCTGCAAAAAGTGTGCAGCAGCAGACGCAGCAACAGCAGGCCAACTAGCAACAGCAGGTCAACCAGCAGCGCCACGCGCACTGTTAGGCAGCAGCGGTACGCGCGCACCAGCAGCAGCAGTAGGTGCGGCAGCAGCAGATGCAGCAGCAGCAGGTGCAGCAGCGGCAGGCCAAGCAGTAGACCCCGTTTGAGGGGAGATGACCAACTGCGCTGCTGCCCAGCGCGCATCAGCGTGCGCTAAGACAGGGGTAGCGAAAAAGCAGCAACACCGGCGCATCGGGCGAGGCAGCAGCAGGGGATCGTCCAGCAGCTGGAGACGGGCGGAAATGAATGCCCGCCGCCCAAGAGGAAAACAGGAACATGAGCAAGAGAGGCAGAGAAGGAGAAGGAGGAGGGAGTGCATGGAAAGGCGGGAGACGGCGGAGGGGGAGACGGCAGGCGCGGAGACGGAGACTGGATCCCGAGCGCCCGGCGACGAATGGGGGTGGAGACGGAGACAGAGACAGCAGAGACAAGGAGACAGAAGTACTTGGAGGCTGCAGCAGCAAGAGAGCACCAGGAGACGAGACGCCAGTCAAATCTTCAGAAGCAGCAGCAACACGACTGGACGGGGCACAGAGCCGATGGAAGTGATAGAAGAGAATCTACTAACAGCATGCACCCAGAGAAAGCACCGGCATCCTCGGGATTAGAAGGAGTCTTCTGCTGCTGTTGCATCAGAAACAGCAGCAAGATTCAGCCAGCTGCTGTAGCAACAGCAGAAGAAGCTAATAACGTTCGCTGCTGAACGCACAGGAGCAGCAGCAGGGACCGCAGGTCTGCGCTGGTTCTGCGTGAGATGATCGGCGCGAGACAGGTGGGCTGTACCAGCAGCAGAGAGCAGAGGAGAAGGCAGCAGTAGTGAGATGATTGAAGGTCGGCATCAACGCAAGAGTGGGAAAGACAGGAGAGAGCGAAAGACGTGCTCGAACAAAGGATTGAGGAGCCTCGGAGCCTGCAACAGAGGGAAGAGAAGAATGAGCAGCAGCTGAAACGTCAGCTGAAGGGAGCAAAGGACAGAGCTTGCAGCAGGAAGAGAAGCATGCAGATGCCGCTGCCGAAGAACGGCAGTACAGAGAGCTAAACGAAGAAGACGAAGCAACTGTAGCAGCACGGATACCCGCAGCAGCAGGGGTACCCGCAGTAGCGAAGAGAGTAGATTTATTTGGTGCAGAGGAGAAAAGCAGCAACAGCAGAGGCCAAGCGAGGATGTGGGTGTCCTGCGCTATTCTGCAGTCGTTGTTGCTGCTGTCGCACTACAGCACGAAGCCGAGCTGCCGCTGCGGTCGCAAAGAGAATGACGGTGGAACTGTGTGGGCAGCACGGAGCTTACGCCTCGAGACTATGTCGCTGCACGAAGGCACGCTGCCGGGTGCGAACCTGCAAACTCTCAACATACGCTGCAGCCGAAGGAAGTGGAGCAGAAGAAAGTGCAGCAGAAGAAAGTGCCGCAGAAGGGCGGGCAGCAGCTGCCGGGAAGTGTGTTGGGGTCTCCGGCGCTCCTCCTGCGGCTGCTGCCGCCGCAGCGCATTGTCGCTGCTGTTCGCAGCTGTCTTCGTTGTTCAGATGGTTCCGCTGCCACTTCTGCTGCCGTTGCTTCTGCTACTGTTGCTTTGCTGCTGCATGTCTGCTGCCGCTACGTCTGCGTCTGCCGCTTCTGCTGCTGCATCTGTCCTGCGTCGTGCTGCTGATAGGGAGGTGTTGCGGAGCCGTTTGATATTTCTTCGAGCAGCAGCAGCAGCTGCGGACGGAGATGACGATGCAGAAGCGCCTTCCAATAAGGAAGAGACGCTACGGAGTGCACATGAGTAGTGAAAGAGAGCCAGGCAGCGCATACGCCAAGCGAGCACATGCACAGCTGAGGTGGGTGGGGTAACAGCAGAGTCACGGAAGTAGTGGATAGCACTGCTGCAGCAAGAAAGCCACGGTGCAGCCGGAAAAGAGAGAGGCGCGAAGCGGCTTTTGATGCTTCGTCTTTCCCAAAGATTCGCGAGCGCTGCAATGAGCAGCAGCGGTAGCAGGTTAGCCAGCAATGACAGACAGGGACGTGGTGGAGGAGGCGATGCTGCAGCAGCAGCAGTCTGTAGTGAAGAAAAGGAGGGAGATTCATTCCTGCGAGAGTCCCCGAAGAAAGCAGCAGGAGACAGCGCAGGACAGTCGTTAGGGGAGGATCCAGCAGCAGCAGCAGCTGGACTCAGGAGACGAGACGAGGAGACAGCAAGAGCAGCACTCCTGCTTCGTGAGGAGGAAGAAGAAGGTGGTATGGGGGGAGAAAGGCGGAGAGAAGAAGAGAGAGGGAGAGAGGGAAGAAGATCAGAAGAGAAGCGCCTAGGGCGGGGAAAGAAGACGAAGAATGCAGCAAAGAAGTCAAAGACAGCAGACAGGCAGCCAATGGAAAGAGAAGAGAAGATCTCACGCTGAAGTGAAGTGGAAGGGGTTTGATGCGCTGCTGCTGCTGCTGCGGCATTGTCAGCAGCACGAGCTGCAGGAGTGAAGGGAGACGGAGACAGCGGTGCTTCCCAAGGGGCGTCAGAAGATGTAGAGAATATGCAGCCAAGGCAGTGGAACATACAGGAGTGACGGAGACAGCAACAGCAGGAAGAAGAAAAACAACAGCCACACAAAAGAAAAGCAGAGAGATGCAGCTGCAATTGCATGCAGAGGACGCGAAGAGGAAGACATCTCCATGCCAGACAGCCGCAAAGAGAACAACACTATTGCGCTGGGGAGGAGACGAAGAACGGGTCACCAGCAGCAGCATAGACTGCAACAGCAGCGAGCTTGCAACAGGAACAGGCCTGCAGCAGCAGCAGAGCCTGCAGCAGCAGCAGCAGTAATGACAGCAGCGGCACTACTGACAGCAGCTGGAGTTTTAAGACCTACAGCACCAGCGCCGGGAAAGACACCTGGAAGTGAAAAAGAAGGGACCACAGGCATTTTTGAAGAGGATGAGGAAGAGGAAGAGAATATGAGGCGTACAGAGGGGGTACGTAGAAGGGCGAAAGGCCTGCAGGCACAGCTGCCGCTGCGTTCTTCGAATAGCAATGCTCTTCACTGACAGCTGCTTCAAGAGTCCACCATACCCTCACGAGCCGAGGCATGCATGGGCGTGGGCCTTCTACACAGAACTGCTGCTTTGGCGTTTCTCTGACACGAGCACATCATCTCTGTCAGACGTACAGACTGATGAGCAAACAGCCAGCGCCGAGACAAGGCGAGAAAGAAACGTAACCCCATATATAATATAGATGTATGCATTTACACATATATATGTATGTGGATGTGCATGCGGATATGTTTGCACATGAAGAGGTATGAAATGTGCATGCACATGTCAGAACAAGAAGCGCAGTGTTAAGAGGAGATCGGCAACATTTAAGCACACGAGGGCCCAG
>JAEOAE010003104.1:0-26520 GCA_036365155.1 Meriones psammophilus | reverse complement strand
AATTCACATATGTATCGCCTAGTCAAATATTATAAAGGAAAACTGAAAGTGATATATCAAACTGCACAGCACAGGAACCTGTTTCCATTGAAAGAACAGAAACGCAAAAGCACAACTTTGTAAACTAACTCACATCACGTGTCCCCATTCAATTATTATAACAGGAAAACTAAAAAGTGATATATCACACTGCACAGCACAGAAACAAGTTTCCAACAGAAGAACAGAAACACAAAGCATTACTTTGTAAACTAAATCACCTGTGTGTTGCTCACTCAATTAGGAATACAGGAAACTGGTGCGATAAATCAAATGTATGGCAAAGAAACAAGTTTTCATCGAAAGAACCAAAATGCAAAGCACAACTTTGTAAACTAATTCACAGTCGTGTCGCCAGTTTATTTCTTATAACAGGAAAACTGAAAAGTGATATAACCTAACCTAACCTAAGCCCCTAACACTAAACCTAACTTTAACCTAACTTGTTCCTAACAGGAACAAGTTTCCAAGAAAGAATATAAACATAAAACACTACTTTGTAAACTAAATCACATGTGTGTTGCTCGCTCAATTAGGAAAATAGGAAAACTGAAAAGCGGTATATTGAAATGTACAGCAAAGAAACAAGTTTTCATCGAAAAGAAGAGAAACATAAAGCACAAATTTGTAAACTAATTCACATTCGTGTCGCCCTGTTCAAATATTACAACAGGAAAACTGAAAAAATGATGATATATGCAATTGTACAGAACAGGAACAAGTTTCCATGGAAAGAACAGAAACGCAAAGTGCAACTTTGTATAGTAATTCACATACGTGTTGCCCGCTCAGTTATTATAACAGAAAAACTGAAAGGTGATATATCACACTGTACAGCACAGAAACAAGTTTCCAACAGAAGAACAGAAATGCAAAGCACTACTTTATAAACTAAATCACATGATTGTCGCCGCTCAATTAGGAATACAGCAAAACTGAAAAGCGATATATCGAAATGTAGGGCAAAGAAACAAGTTTTCATCAAAGAACAGAAACACAAAGCACAACTTTGTAAACTAATTCACATTCTTGTCGCCTGTTAGGTTAGTATAACAGGAAAACTGAAAAGTGACATAACCCTAACCCTAACCATAAGCCCCTAACACTAACACTAACCCTAACCCCTAACCCTAACACTATACCTAACCCTAACCCTACCCTAACCCTAAGCCTAACCCTAACCCTAACCCTAACTTGTTCCTAACATGAAAAATTTTCCAACAAAAGAAAATAAATGCAAAGTACTACTTTGTAAACTAAATCACATGTGTTTCACTCGCTCAATTAGGAATACAGGAAAACTGAAAAGCGATATATCGAAATGTACAGCAAAGAAACAAGTTTTCATCGAAAGAACAGAAACGAAAAGCACAACTTTATAAACTAATTCACATTCGTGAGGCCTGTTCAATTATTATAATAGGAAAACTCAAAAGTGATATAACCCTAACCCTAACTCCTAACCCTAACCCTAACCCTAACCATACCTAACCCTAAGCCTAACCCTAACCCTACTCTAACTTGTTCCTAACAGGAACCAGTTTCCACCGAAAGAACATAAACCAAAGCACTACTTTGTAAACTAAATCACATGTGTGCCACTCACTCAATTATGAATACAGGAAAACTGAAAAGTGATATAACGCAATGTACAGCACAGGAACAAGTTCAAACGAAAAAACAAAAGCACTACTTTTAAACGGAATCACATGTGTGTCGCTCGCTCAGTTAGGAATAGAGGAAAACTGAAAAGTGTTACCTCGCACTGTAAGTCACAGAAAGAAGTTTCCATCAGAAGAACAGAAACGGAAAGCACTATTTTGTAAACTAAATCACTTGTATGTCACTTGCTCAATTAGGAATACAGGAAAACTGAAAAAGCGATATATTGAAATGTACTGCAAAGAAACAAGTTTTCATCAAAAGAACAGAAAAGCAAAGCACAACTTTGTAAACTAATTCAGAATCGTGTCGCCTGTTCAATTATTATAACAGGAAAACTGAAAAGTGATAAAAACCTAACCCTAACCCTAAGCCCCTAACCCTAACACTAACCCTAACCTTAACCCCTAACCCTAACCCGAACCCTAACCCTAAACTAACCCTAACCCTAACCCTAACCCCAACCCTAACCCTAACCCTAACTTGTTCCTAACAGGAACAAGTTTCCAACGAAAGAACATAAATGCAAAGCACTACATTGTAAACTAAATCACATGTGTGCAACTAGCTCAATTAGGAATACAGGAAACCTGAAAAGTGATATAACGCACTGTACAGCACAGGAACAAGTTTCGAACGAAAGTACAGAAAAACAAAGCACGACCTTTAAACGGAATCACATGTGTGTCGCTCGATCAATTAGGAATACAGGAAAACTGAAAAGTGTTACCTCGCACTGTAAGGCACAGAAAGAAGTTTCCATCGAAAGAACAGAAATGCAAAGCACAACTTTGTAAACTAATTCACATACGTGTCCTCCATTCAATTATTATAACAGTCAAAGTGAAAAGTGATACATCACACTGTACAGCACAGAAACATGTTTCCAACAGAAGAACAGAAACGCAAAGCACTACTTTGTAAACTAAATCACATATGTGTTGCTCGCTCAATTAAGAATACAGGAAAACTGAAGAGCGATATATCTAAATGTACAGCAAAGAAACAAATTTTCATCGAAAGAACAGAAATGCAAAGCACAACTTTGTAAACTAATTCACATTTGTGTCGCCTGTTCAATTATTATAACAGGAAAACTGAAAAGTGATATAACCCTAACCCTAACCCTAATACCCTAACCCTAACCCTAACCCTAACCCTAACCCTAACCGTAACCCTAACTTGTTCCTAACATTAACAAGTTTCCAACGAAAGAACTTAAACACAAAGCACTACTTTGTAAACTAAATCACATGTGTGCCACTTGATCAATTAGGAATACAGGAAAACTGAAAAGTGATATAACGCACTGTACTGCACAGGATCAAGTTTCGAAAGAAAGAACAGAAAAGCAAAGCACTACTTTTAAATGGAATCACATGTGTTTAGCTCGCTCAGTTAGGAATACAGGAAAACTGAAAAGCGATATATCGAAAAGTAGGGCAAATAAACAAATTTTCATCGAAAGAACAGAAATGCTAAGCACAACTTTATAAACTAATTCACATACGTGTCGCCTGTTCAATTATTATAACAGGAAAACTGAAAAGTGATATATCGAACTGTACAGCACAGGAACAAGTTTCCATCGAAAGAAAAGAAACGCAAAGCAGAAATTTGTAAACTAATTCACAAATGTGTCGCCCGTTCATTTAATATAACAGGAAAACTGAAAAGTGATATATCACACTGTACAGCACAGAAACAAGTTTCCAACAGAAGAACAGAAATGCAAAGCACTGAAAGACTCCCGATGGGTGTCTTCCGTCAGGGAGACCCCCTCCCAAGCATCAACGAGACCAGATGTTTGGCTGCAAACAGCAAGAGGCTTTATTTTGATACACATGTACCCGGGGCGACAAAGTCTCTCGGAAGATTGGGCGCCCCCTGAGTGGAAAGCTGGGCTTTTTATAGGGTCTCAGAGCAAAAGCGCAGGTACAGAAGCGAGAAGCATAGTTACAGGGAGCTGATTGGTACATTGAAATGAGACCACAACTTGAGTCAGAGTTTGGCAGGGACACCATGATATCAGGAACTGGGTGGTCGGAAAGGTCATGATGGCTCTCAATCTTGGGACTGCCACCTGTTGTTTGTCCTATGGCTCCTATCTCAGCTGGAACAGTCTCACTATTTGTCTTAGGGCCCCTATATCAGCTGGAACAGTCTCACAAACTTCTCATATGCGTGGTCAGCACAAATTGATTTTTGGCTCAACTGGGGCAGCCTGACCTCAGATATCCCCAGCAGCTGGGTCTCTTCAGCTAGTTCCCTCCCTAGCGCACAGAGTTTCTCAAAACAGTGGTATCCTTTAGAGTTTCTCAAAACAGTGCTGTAGAAAATGACATTAACTATTAGCTGCTTCTAACTTTTGGTGAGGCAGGGGTCTTTCATTCCCCCCTTTTTCTTCTAACTTAGAATGGAATCTTTCTTTATAGGGCCTCGGGAGAGTTAATTTCTGTCTCCTGCTGTTTAAACTGATGATACTGCTGGGTTAACACCAACGCTTGTATGACAGAGAGCCGGTGGCTTTATTGAACCAACTCTCGTTCCAGCTTTGTCCTGACTCAAAGAACTGCTGTCTCTGTCTGAGTCTTCCTTTAAGCCAAGGAGAACTATTACAGGGTCTCTCTAGGCTTTTAGCCCAGTTGCTGCAATATTAGTGTCCATTTCACCTAAGCAGATGCCCAAGATAATAGCTAATGCCAGGGAGCCCCTTTGACTTAGCATTTCAGCCTGCTAGGGGGGATTTGGGCGTAGTTCCGTCTTCTGGAGCTTCTTCGAGCTGACCGTTGGACCGTAGGCATCAGGGGCGAGGAAGGCTGAAATGCCAGTCAAAGGCTGGGCAATAACGGAGTCCCAAGCATCTGGTTCATTGATCCACCCGAAGAGGCAGGGAGCAATCATGTCAGTTTCAGGAAGTCCAGATCTCAGCTTGCAGTCCACAGCTGATGCGGGAACAGAGTCAAAGAGGTGAAAATCTGCTGAGACAAATTCAGACTAGAGACAGAAGTTAAGATTTGTCTGTTAAATGGAAAAAGTGAGAAATCCCAACACCAGGGAAAAACTCTTCTGGGATCCATTTGAGCTATGCCAGATCTAGGTCTTATGACCTTTTGATTTTTATAAACTCATATAAATTTTTGGTATCAGAAAAGTAACATTTCAGCAAATCTAATACAGCAACATTTTGAGAGTAACAGATAAAAACTATATCCAACAGAATTGGTACCAGTCAGCTGTTTGTTTTATATCTTTTATAAACAACTTAAGTGTGTCCATGTGGCAGCCTTTTTGGAGTTAACGGCATCTGAGCAGTGGAACTCAGTTTCTTGGATATTTTTCAAAGTCCAGTCTCTCACAGACTGACCTTGGTGGTCTTACAGTGGACTGCTCTGACCCTGAGAAACTCCGTGCAACCATAGTAACCAGACAGCAGGCTCTGTGCAACCTTGAGTAAACCCTCCTATATTTTGGCTAAGTAAGATTGCCTGCGTGAGAAACTGCTTGTACTTTTTTTTTTTTTTTACTTAAGTGTTAACCTGACGTCCATTAAATTGATACTTTGATCAGTATGTAGACCAACATTTTTTAGATTTTTATAACCTGAACTCCTATATCTTCAGACCCTATATAAACCTTATATTTTTTTTTTACCTATTAATATAAGACATTGGCAACTGATGTAAAGCCTATGAGCAGGGCAAACCTGTTTTGTTTGGCTTTTTCTTTATTATACAAAATATATAGTACCCAGTAGTTTTAACTAACTAATGAACTGTACAATGAGCTGATAGTGAACCTAACTGTCTGCTCTTTAACTGCCAAGTTACTGTTAACTAAGCCTAGCCTTTTAGCCTAGCTGTCAATGTGATCAGAGACCTGAGAAGGATAAATTATGAGCTAAGTACCAATCAAAATGACAGAGATGACTAGTTAGTCCATTACCTAGGCAGTGTCCCTGGCTCCTATGTTCTCCTGGCTTTTTGAGCAGAGGCAGTCCAGCCATCAGGCATAGAGGATGAGAAACTGCTGCTGTGGAAAGAGGAACAGGAGAGATTGACCTCACCTTGCCTCTCACAATGTGAGACAATGGCTCTTCAGGTGTCCCCGGCTTTGTCCACAGTTTAGGCTAGGCCCTAGCAGTGGGCCACTTGGGGCAGTATTGCCCAGTGGTTAGCATACCACAATCCAGAGTTGCAGTCATCTGTCTTTGTGTCCAAATCTCCTCGGAGACCTTAGGGAGCTACTGCCAGGATTTTGGGACTTTCTGCCACAATAAACTTACATATGTTAAAATGCCATATTCATCAGATCTCTGATAAGATTGAGGTCCAGCATATCTGAGTTACTCTTTGTTTTTATCATCTGTTTTAAACTGTGTCCTATAAAACAGAATGCTATTTAATCTAGTTCTAGCATATTTCTGAGATGCATATTTTAGAACTATATATTTTAAGACAAATAGGCAAACTTTATAGTTACCCATCCTAGGCTTAACCTTAAAAAAACTTGAACAAAGAGACTAGGTAAGGCTCAACTGCAGTATTTAGCATGACTTTAAATCTGCTCTTTCTGAAATAAAATCAAAGCAAACCTTTTAATCTGATACAGTTCATAGAAAGGCTAGCAAATCTTGCTACTCCTACCACTTGCATTAAAATTAAACAGTAAAAAGCTTTTGCACTTAACACTGATATGACTATACATAACTGAGATACCTGAACAAAATGGTGGCAAACTCATAGTTTTACCCTCTTTATCTCTGAATCAGTATGGCGGCTGGCCACGTGTAACTGAACTCAGCTGGAAGTCCTAAACAAATATGGCAGCAAAACTACAGCTTTATGTGCTCTCTATCCCTGAACCATCATGGCAGCTAGCCATGTGTTAGCACAGGCTATGACTGACAATACCAAAATAGCCATTAGGTGCTGTTGATGATACAGCAAACACTGTGGAGCATCCATAATCCCCACAACCAAAAGTTCCCAGTGATCAAACAAGCTTTAGAAGAATTACTTTAGCCATACCAAACCTATCAGCTAGCTCTCTGGCTTTTTATAACACATCCACTAACCTTCTGCAACATTCTATATACCTTCAGGTTCCTAGCTTTCTTTTTCTGGCTTAACCAGACATGCTTACTTTCTTGCTTTCTTTTTTGCTTTTCAGACAACATAAAAACTCTCACTAAAATCCTTTCCATTTTGACATAATCCTGCAGAAGCCCAGAGTCTACGTACGATTTGCTTTCTATACATTACTATAAAGAGGAGTTTTGAAACTTCCATTTTTTTAAATAACTTTTCTGTAGCGGTTAAGATGATCACAAATCAGCTTAACAAACAAACAGCTCTCCACAAGATACACTTTAAAAACTGCAATTTTTTCAGTTAGCACAAACAATACAGCAGGGTTTTATTTAGTAAAATTCATAAAATGCCCAAGATCACTGTCATACCCAAATGACTGATAAACTTTAAACATTTTACAGCCTTAAACATTTCAAAACCAGATTTTAAAACCAGAATTTACCAGTGTAAGCAATTTAATTTTTAAAACCAATACCAATTAACCAATTAAAATAAGTTATCCTTTTTACCTAGAAGGAAATGAGAATTAACGTCCACCAGCTGGCCAAATTTTCCCGGGAACCATAATTATAAAAGTTGAAACTAGATTTTAAGACCAAAATTTATCAGTGAAAACAACCTAATCTTCAGAACCAATATCAACTTAGAATAAGACTTTCTCCTTATCCTAAAAGGAAATAAAATCATTTTGACTCAGAGATTTTGCAACCTTTTTTTTTTTTTCCTGATCCACACCATGTGGCAATTTACATTGTTGTTATTTAAACATGTGCATTTATAGACCCTACAAACACGTAGACACATATACATGTTTAAAATAAGAATTTGAATTTAACCTTAAAACATACCCAATTATTTTTTTATCATATCAACCATTTAAGACCAGTTGAAAACAACTGGATAATGGCCATATATTTAAACAGACAGACTCAGCTGCAATTCTAAACATTACAGTATATACAGTTTTTTTTCTAAATTATTGTTTGATCTATAAGTTGCAAGCCCCCTAGGTGGGAGGATGGAAGAGAGGAACAAGAGGGAGTGGTGAGCTCTTGCTGCTTACTTCCCTGCTAAGCTGGCATGAAGGCAAGGGGAAGGAGTTTTTCCACACTCTCAGCAGCCAGAGCAGCTCCTATCATGGAGCAGCTAAGGTGCCAATCCCCGCCTAGCCATGTCTAAGGACTTTCATCCAGCAAGCCCATGAGCCTTGCTGGATGAAAGTCCTTAGCTTGGCTTCCTTGTGAGATCTACTGTAGCTTACCTCCCCCGCAGGTCCTGAACCTGCTTCCTGGCTGGGCCTCTCCCCTCCCCGGTGCTCTTTTGCTGTAAAGTTAAACTTTTGGGAGTATTGACAGTTTGTCCCATTTTTTCAAATACATAAAAAACACTTATCACACTTACTATAAAGACGAGACAGACAGAACACAACACAAGCCGCACGGCACGAGATAAGACACAAAACTGAAAGCAAAAATTCAGATGGAGACTGTGTCGGAGGTCCGGTTCCTCTGTCTCCCAGATGAAACACGTAGCCTTCGAACAGGGGCGAGGCCCCGAGAAGTGCGAGTCGGCTCATGCTTTCAGACAGACGAGAGCCAAGAAATCGGCTCTCTCCCCACTCAGATGGGAACTGTGAAAACAGCTCCCTACAGAACACTCCTGAGACGTCTCCCAGGAGCCACGGAAAGAAAGTCCGATTCCTTCAACTCCTTTCGATTTCCACAATACAGATGACTTGGGCCAAGCCTCAGACCACAGGGGGACTCGAACCCCTTGGAAGCAGACACACACAAAACAGACTGCTTAACACCACGATACACAAGACTCACAGAACAAAAAGCCGGCAGTCTTACCTCCCGACGCTGGGTCAGTGGTCCATGGGCAGGGGTCTCAGATCTTGCTGGGGCCTCCAAATTAAAGACTCCCGATGGGTCGATGGGTGTGTTCTGTCAGGGAGACCCCCTCCCAAGGTTCAACGAGACCAGATGTTCGGCTGCAAACAGCAAGAGGCTTTATTTTGATACACGGGTACACGGGGCAACAAAGTCTCTCGGGAGACTTGCGTGCCCCCTGAGTGGAAAGCTGGGCTTTTTATAGGGTCTCAGAGCAAAAGCACAGGTACAGAAGCTAGAGGCATAGTTACAGGGAGCTGATTGGTACATTTAAATGAGACCACAACTTGAGTCAGAGTTTGGCAGGGACACCATGATATCAGGAACTGGGTGGTCGGAAAGGTCATGATGGCTCTCAATCTTGGGACTGCCACCTGTTGTTTGTCTTAGGGCTCCTATCTCAGCTGGAACAGTCTCACTATTTGTCTTAGGGCCCCTATCTCAGCTGGAACAGTCTCACAAACTTCTCATATGCGTGGTCAGCACAAATAGATTTTTGGCTCAACTGGGGCAGCGTGAACGCAGATATCCCCAGCAGCTCTGTCTCTTCAGCTAGTTCCCTCCTTAGCCCAAAGAGTTTCTCAAAACAGTAGTATCCTTCAGAGTTTCTCAAAACAGTGCTGTACAAAATGACATTAACTATTAGCCGCTTCTAAATTTTGGTGAGGCGGGGGTCTTTCAGCACTACTTTGTAAACTAAATCACATGTGTGTCGCTCGCTCAATTAGGAATACAGGAAAACTGAAAAAAGCGATATATATCGAAATGTATGGCAAAGAAAAAAGTTTTCATCGAAAAGAACAGAAACGCAAAGCACAACTTTGTAAACTAATGCACATTCGTTTCACCTCTTCAATTATTATAACAGGAAAACTGAAAAGTGATATAACCCTAACACTAACCCTAACCCTACCCTAACTCTAAGCGTAACCCTAACCCTAACCCTAACTTGTTCCTAACAGGAACAAGTTTCCAGCAAAAGAACATAAACGCAAAGCACTACTTTGTACACTAAATCACATGTGTGCCACTCACTCAATTAGGAATACAGGAAAACTGAGAAGTGATATAATGCACTGTACAGCACAGGAACAAGTTTCGAATGAAAGAACACAAAAACAAAGCACTACTTTTTTTTTTTTTTTTAACTTGATGTTTTGTTTTATTTATTTATTTTTTAAATGCAGTTTATTCAGGAACCTTGAACAATCATCTGACCCTGGGGAAAGCCAGCCCACTTTAAATAGCCTCTGGGTAACCAACCTCAGCATGCCACGTGGGCAATGCAGATAGGTCCACATACATGGAAGCAAGCCAGATCCTCAGCCTTAGCCAAATGTGGAGTTGTTTGTGACAGAGAGCACTCACCATCGGGAAGGTGGAAGGCGGAAACCAGCTACATCTTTCAGGCGCGGCATTACGCAGCTCTTTACCATGCCCGTTTTTTGTTTTAGACGCATTAGGCAAGAGTAGAGGTCTGATCTCTGATATTAGAAATAAATTGGGACTTTGTACTGATGTTCATTTAGGTGTCATCCACCCAAACAGCAACAGACCCGTCCGATACCTTTTTCTCAGAAGCGGGACCTGGGGCATCAACCCGCATGCAATCAGACATGCTCTTCTCTGGGTCCAAGGCTGCTGACCCTGAGTGCAGTGCTTAGCTTTGCATCCTGAACGTAACATTTTGACTTTTTATGGTAGCCAACCATGGTTGGGGAGAATGTCCTGCTTCAATGGCTGTAAAGGCCTGAATGGTCATGGCTGCATTACGCTGTTGTGAGACTCTAATCTTGCATATATACCACAGGCAAACCAAGGTGACCAACACCAGAAGGCCTGCTAACGCTCCCATGCCTGCCCATTCATTCAGATGATTCATGGCTGCAGCAATTCATGATGATAATCCTGTGGCTAGTCCTGCGTCCACTCTGGTAGAATTTACCCTGACAATGGCCACTCTCAGCTGGTCCATCGTAGTATCGAGTTCTCCAGTCCAATTACCTAAAATATAGCTTGACAATTGTTTAGACAGTTTTGCAGCACAGGGAAAATTCTCATGTTGTATGCTAGTGACACAAAGTCCAGCATACTTTCATTGACAGCCAAGTTGAGCAATTTGCCATAGGGTATCAATTTGCTCCTGCACGAGGTCAAACCTCTGATTGAACACCATCAAACCTCCTTTTAGTTGAGCATTAATTCCTTTTTGTACATCTAAGGCATGAGCTACCTTGGCTACAAGGTTATTCAGGGTCTGAGCAGTCTGCCCAGTATGACTCATGGCTAATGCTGTGGTGGTAGCTCCAACAGCCGCCAATGAGATGGCAGTAACAATGGCAGCTGTAATTCCAAGATCCCTTTTCTGTCTGAAGAGAGTCATAGCGTGAGGGCATCAACGGGCACAGGCACCCAGCGAGGCATGTGAGTAACCAGCTAGTAAATTTACTAGCATTACAGCATTGGGCAAAGAAGCAAGTATCATTACCACAATTACTTGGCTCTATCTGGCTAATAATGAATAAAAATGGGGGATGTAAACAAACAGGTGTGGGCTTATAGGAAATATTATGAGAAGCCTTAACCCCCTCATTGGAACATCCTGCATTGGTTCTAGAACTAGCAGTGGTGGTGTCCGAGGTCTGAGTAGGTTCAGGAGACCATTGCCCCCAGGGGCGAGACGTGCTCCATGTAAATTGACTAACTCCATGTTTTCCTCCACTTTTGAAAGTCATTTAAGGTTCTTAAATTATGATTTTTTCCCTTTTTTTAAAAATTTTTCATCAATTACACTTTATTCACTCTGCATCCCCCATAAGCCCCTCCCTCCCCTCCCAATCCCACCCTCCTTCCTCCCTCTGCTTGCATGCCACTCCCCAAGTCCACTGATAGGGGAGGTTCTCCTCTCCTTTCTGATCTTACTCCATCAGTTCACATCAAAAGTGGCTGCATTGTCCTCTACTATGGCCTGGTAAGGTTGCTCCCCCTCAGGAGGAGGTGACTAAAGAGCAGGCCAGTCAGTTCATGTCAGAGGCAGCCCCTCTTCTCATTACTATGTAACCCAATTGGACTCTGAACTGCCCTGGGCTACATCTTTGCAGGGGTTCTGGGTTATCTCTATGAATAGTCCTTGGTTGGAGTATGAGTCTCTGGGAAGTTCACCGTGTTCAAATTTTCTTGTTCTGTTGCTCTCCTTGTGGAGACCCTGTCCTCTCCAGCACTTGCTCTTTCCCAGTTCTTACATAAAATTCCATTCACTCTGCCCCACAGTTGCCCATCAGGCTTAGCTTCTGCTTTGATAGTCTGTAGGGCAGAGGCTTTCAGAGACCCTCTGTGGTAGGTTCCTAGGTTGTTTCCTGTTTTCTTCTTCTTCTGATGTCCATCCTCTTTGCCTTTCCGGATGGGGATTAGACATTTTAGTTGGGGTCCTCTCTCTTGTTTAGTTTCTTTAGATGCACAGGTTTTAGTGGGTATGTACTATGTTGTATGTCTATATGAGTGAGTATATACCATGTGTGTCTTTTTGCTTCTGGGACAACTCACTCAGGATGATCCTTTCCAGATCCCACCATTTACCTGCAAATTTCATGATTTCCTAATTTTTCATTGCTGAGTAATATTCCATTGTGTAGATGTACCACATTTTCTGCATCCATTCTTCAGTTGAGGGGCATCTGGGTTGTTTCCAGCTTCTGGCTATTACAAATAAAGCTGCTACGAACATGGTTGAGCAAATTTCCTTTTTGTGTGCTTGAGCCTCTTTTGGATATATGCCTAGCTGTGGTATGGCTGGATCTTGGGAAGCACTATTCCTAGTTTTCTGAGAAAACGCCAGATTGATTTCCAGAGTGGTTGTACCAGTTTACATTCCCACCAGCAGTGGAGAAGGGTTCCTCTTTCTCCACAACCTCTCTAGCATGTGTTGTCACTTGAGTTTTTGATCTTGGCCATTCTCATGGGTGTAAGGTGAAATCTCAGGGTTGTTTTGATTTGCATTTCCCTAATGGCTAGTGAGGTTGAGCATTTCTTTAAGTGCTTCTCTGCCATTCGGTATTCCTCTACAGAGAATTCTCTGTTTAGCTCTGTTCCCCATTTTTTAAGTGGATGACTTGGTTTGCTGCTTTTCAGCTTCTTTTGTTCTTTATATATACTTGATATGAGTCCTCTGTCAGATAAAGGGTTGGTGAAGATTCTTTCCCAATCTGTAGGAGGTCGCTTTGTTTTGATGACGGTGTCCTTTGCTTTGCAGAAGCTTTTCAGTTCCCTGAGGTCCCGTTTATTGATTGTTGCTCTTAGAGCCTGTGCTGTTGGAGTTCTGTTCAGGAAGTTTTCCCCTGTACCAATGAGTTCTAGGGTATTCCCCACTTTTTTTTCAAGCCGATTTAATGTGTCTGGTTTTATGTTGAGGTCTTTGATCCACTTGGACTTCAGTTTTGTGCAGGGTGATATGTATGGATCTATTTTCATTTTTCTACATGTAGACATCCAGTTGGACCAGCACCATTTGTTGAAGATGCTATCTTTTTTCCATTGTATGATTTTGGCGTCTTTGTCAAATATCAGGTGTCCATAAGTGTGTGGGTTTATTTCTGGGTCCTCTGTTCGGTTCCATGGATCCACCATTCTGTTTCTATGCCAGTACCATACAGTTTTTACAACTGTTGCTCTATAGTACAACTTAAGATCAGGGATGGAAATACCTCCAGAAGATCTTTTATTGTACAGGATTGTTTTAGCAATTCTGGGTTTCTTGTTATTCCATATGAAGTTGAGAATTTTTCTTTCCAAGTCTGTAAAGAATTGTGTTGGTAATTTGATGGGCATTGCATTAAATCTGTAGATTGCTTTTGTTAAGATGACCATTTTTACTATGTTAATCCTACCAAGCCATGAGCATGGGAGATCTTTCCATCTTCTCATATCTTCTTCTAGTTCTTTCTTCAGAGATTTGAAATTTTTTTCATACAAGTGTTTGACTTCCTTGGTTAGGGTTACTCCGAGGTACCGTATGTCATTTGTGGCTATTGTGAAGGGTGTTGTTTCCCTAATTTCTTTCTCAGCCCTTTTGTCTTTTGTATACAGGAGGGCTACTGATTTTTTGAGTTAATTTTTATCCGCCACTTTGCTGAAGGTGTTTATCAGCTGTAGGAGTTCCCTGGTAGAGTTTTTTGGGGTCACTCACATATACCATCATATCATCTGCAAATAGTGATAATTTGACTTCTTCCTTTCCAATTTGTATCCCCTTGATCTCCTTCAACTGTCTTATTGCTCTAGCAAGGACTTCCAAAACTATGTTGAAGAGATATGGAGAGTGTGGGCAGCCTTGTCTTGTCGTTGATTTCAGTGGGATTGCTTTAAGTTTCTCTCCTTTCAGTTGGATGTTGGCTATAGGTTTGCTGTATATCGCCTTTACTATGTTTAGATATGTGCCTTGTATCCCTGATCTCTCCAATACTTTAAACATGAATGGATGTTGGAGTTTGTCAATGGCTTTTTCAGCATCTAGGGAGATTATCATGTGGTTTTTTTTCTTTCAATTTGTTAATATGGTGGATCACATTGATGGATTTCCGTATGTTGAACCATCAGTGCATACCTGGGATGAAGCCTACTTGGTCATGGTGGATGATATCTTTGATGTGTTCTTGTATTCGGTTTGCGAGTATTTTGTTGAGTATTTTTGCATCAATGTTCATAAGGGAGATTGGCCTGAAATTCTCTTTCTTTGTTGAGTCTTTGTGAGATTTAGGTACCAAGGTGACTGTGGCTTCATAGAATGAGTTTGGTAATGCTCCTTCTGTTTCTATTTTGTGGAATAGTTTGAAGAGAGTTGCTGTTAGCTCTTCTTTGAATGTTTGGTAGAATTCTGCGCTGAAACCATCAAGGTCCCGGGCTTTTTTGGATGGGAGACTTTTGATGACTGCTTCTATTTCCTTGGGGGATATAGGACTATCTCGCAGTGTACGGCACAGAAACAAGTTTCCATCGAAAGAACAGAAACGCAAAGCACAACTTTGTGAACTAATTCACATTCGTGTCCCCTGTTCAATTATTATAACAGGAAAACTGAAAAGTGATATAACGCTTACCCTAACCCTTCACCCCTATCCCTAACCCTATCCTTAACCCTAGCCCATAAATCAGACACCCTAACCCTAACCCTAACCCTAACCCTAACCTAACCCTAACTAATGCTAACTTGTTCCTAATAGGAACAATTTCCCAACGAAAGAACATAAACGCAAAGGAATACTTTGTAAACTAAATCAAATGTGTGTCGCTCGCTCAATTAGGAATACAGGAAAACTGAAAAGTGTCATTTCGCACTATAAGACACAGAAACAAGTTTCCATCGAAAGAACAGAAACGGAAAGCACAACTTTGTAAAATAAGTCACATACGTGCCTTACCCATTCAATTATTATAAGAGGAAAACTGAAAAGTGATATATTTCACTGTATAGTACAGGAGCAAGTATCAAAGCAAAAGATCAGAAATGCAAAGCAATACTTTGTAAACTAAATCACATGTGTGTCGCTCGGTCAATTAGGAATACAGGAAAACTGAAAAGCGCTATATTGAAATGTATGGCAAAGAAACCAGTTTTCATCGAAAGAACAGAAATGCAAAGCACAACTTTGTAAACTAATTCACATTCTTGTCGCCTGTTCAATTATTATAACAGGAAAACTGAAAAGTGATATAATCCTAACCCTAACCTAACCCTAAGCCCCTAACCCTAACCCTAACCTAACCCTAACCCTAATCCTAAACCCTAACCCTAACTCTAACCCAAACCCTACCATAACCCTAACCTAACCCTACTTGTTCCTAACAGGAACAATTTTCCAATGAAAGAACATAAACGCACCACTACTTTATTAAATAAATCACATGTGTGCCACCCAGTCAATTAGGAATACAGAAGAATTCAAAAGTGATATAAGGCACTGTACAGCACAGGAACAAGTTTCCTAACGAAAAGAACAGAAAGGCAAAGTACTACTTTTAAACGGAATCACATGTGTGTCGCTCACTCAAGTAGGAATACAGGAAAACTGAAAATTGTTATCTTGCACTGTAAGGCACAGAAACAAGTTTCAATCGAAAGAACAGAATCGTAAAGCACAACTTTGTAAACTAATTGAAATACGTGTTGCCCATTCAATTATTATAACAGGAAAACTGAAAAGTGATATATATCGAACTGTACAGCACAGGAACAAGTTTCCATCGAAAGAAAAGAAACGCAAAGCAAAACTTTGTGAACGAATTCACATATGTCTAGCCCGTTCAATTTTTATTAACAGGAAAACTCAAAAGTGATATATCATATTGTACAGCACAGAAACAAGTTTCCATCAGAAGAACAGAAACACAACACAATACTTTGTAACCTAAATCACATGTGTGTTGCTCGCTCAATTAGGAATACAGGAAAACTGAAAAGTGATATATAGAAATGTATGGCAAAGAAACAAGGTTCTCCAAAAGAACAGAAACGCAAAGCACAACTTTGAAAACTAATTCAAATTCGTGTCGCCTGTTCAATTATTATAACAGGAAAACTGAAGAGTGATATAAGCCTAACCCTAACCCTAACACCCTAACCCTAACCCTAACCCTAACCCTAAGCCTAACCCTAACTCTAAATTGTTCCTAACAGGTTTCCAAGGAAAGAACATAAATGCAAAACACTACTCTGTACACTAAATCACATGTGTTTCATTCGCTCAATTATGAATACAGGAAAACTGAAAAGTGATATATCGCACTGTACAGCACAGGAACAAGTTCCCAAGGAAAGAACAAAAAAGCAAAGCACTACTTTTAAACAGAATCACATGTTTATCACTCGCTCAATTAGGAATACAGGAAAACTGAAAAGTGATATATCGAACTTTATGGCAAAGAAACAAGTTTTCATCGAAAGAACAGAAAGGCAAAGCAAAACTTTGTAAACTAATTCACATACGTGTCGCCTGTTCAATTAATATAACAGGAAAACTGAAAAGTGACATAACCCTAACCATAACCCCCTAACCCTAACCCTAACCCCCTAAACCTAACCCTAAAGCTAACCTTAACGCTAACCCTAACCCTACCTAACCCTAACCCTAACCCTAACCCTAACGCCTAACCCTAACCCGAAACCTACCATAACCCTAACACTAACCCTAACCCTAAACCTAACTTGTTCCTAACTTGTTCCTAACTGGAACAAGTTCCCAAGGAAAGAACATAAACGCAAAGCACTACTCTCTAAACTAAATCACATGTGTGTCACTTGCTCAATTAGGAATACAGGAAAACTGAAAAGTGATATATCGCACTGTATGGTACAGAAACAAGTTTCCACCGAAAGAACAGAAGAACAAATCACTACATTTAAACGGAATCACTTGTGTGTCGCTCGCTCAAATAGGAATACAGGAAAACTGAAAAGTGATATATCGCACTGTACAGCAAAGAAACAAGTTTCCATCGAAAGAACAAAAAAGCAAAGCACATCTTTGTATACTAATTCACATATGTGTCGCCTGTTCAATTAATATAACAGGAAAACTGAAAAGTGATATAACCCTAACCATAACCCCGTAACCCTAACCCTAACCCCCTAAGCCTAACCCTAACCATAACGCTAATCCTAACCCTTAACGCTAACCCTAACCCTAAACCTAACCCTACCCTAACGCTAACCCTAAACCTAACACTAACCCTAACCCTAAATTGTTCCTATCAGGAACAAGTTTCCAAGGAAAGACCATAAACGCAAAGCACTACTTTGTAAACTAAATCACATGTGTGTCACTTGATAATTAGAAATACAGGATAAGTGAAAATTGATATATCGCACTGTACAGCGCATGAACAAATTTAGAATGAAAGAACAGAAGAACAAATCACTACTTTTAAACGGAATCACATGTGTGTCGCTCTCTCAATTAGGAATACAGGAAAACTGAAAAGTGATATATCACAGTGTATGGCACAGAATAAGTTTCCATGGAAAGAACAGAGAACATAAAGCACAAGTTTGTATACTAATTCACATCGAGTCGCCTGTTCAATTATTATAACAGGAAAACTGAAAAGTGATATAACCCTAACACTAACCCTAAACTCCTAACCCTAACCCTAACCCCTAACGCTAACCCTAACCCTAAACCTAGCCCTACCCTAACCCTAACACTAACCCTAACCCTAACACTAACCCTAACACTAACCACCTAAACCCTAACCTGAACCCTAACACCCTAACCCTAACCCTAACACTAACCCTAACTCTACCCTAACCCTAAACCTAACCCTAACCCTAACCCTAACCCTGACTTGTTCCTAACAGGATCACGTTTCCAACAAAAGAACATAAACGAAAAGCACTACTTTGTAAACTATATCACATGTGTGTCGCTCGCTCAATTAGGACTACAGGAAAACGGAAAAGTTTTATCTCGCACTGTACAGAACAGAAACAAGTTTCCATTAAAAGAACAGAAACGCAAAGCATAACTTTGTAAACTAATTCACATACCTGTCGCCTGTTCAATTATTATAACAGGAAAACTGAAAAGTGATATATCACACTGTACAGCACAGAAACAAGTTTCCAAAAGAAAAACAGAAATGCAAAGCACTACTTTGTAAACTAAATCACATGTGTGTTGCTCTCTCAATTAGTAATACAGGAAAACTGAAAAAATGAAAAAATGATATATCGAACTGTACGGCAAAGAAACAAGTTTTCATTGAAAGAAACGAAACACAAAGCACAACTTTGTAAACTAATTCACATATGTGCCGCCTGTTCAATTATTATAACAGGTAAACTGAAAAGTGATATAATACTAACCCTAACCCTCACAACCTAACCCTATCCCTAACCCTAACACTAACCCCTAACCCTAATCCTAACCCTAACCCTAACCCTAACCCTAACTTGTTCCTAACAGGAACAAGTTTCCAAGGAAAGACCATAAACGCAAAGCACTACTTTGTAAACTAAATCACATGTGTGTCACTCGCTAGATTAGAAATACAGGAAAACTGAAAAGTGATATATCTCACTGTACAGCACAGCAACAAGTTTAGAATGAAAGAACAGAAGAACAAATCACTACTTTTAAATGGAATCACATGTGCTCAAAATAGGAATACAGGAAAACTGAAAAGTGATATATCGCACTGTAAGGCACAGAAACAAGTTTCCAAAAGAAGAACAGAAATGCAAAGCACTACTTTGTAAACTAAATCACATGTGTGTCGCTCTCTCAATTAGTAATACAGGAAAACTGAAAAGTGATATATCAAACTGTACGGCAAAGAAACAATTTTTCATCTAAAGAACAGAAATGCAAAGCACAACTTTGTAAACTAATTCACATACGTGTTGCTTGTTCAATTATTATAACAGGAAAACTGAAAAGTGATATAATCCTAACCCTAACCCTAACCCTACCCTAACCCTAACCCTAACCCTAACCCTAACCTAACCCTAACCCTAACTTGTTCCTGTTAGGAACAAGTTTCCAAGGAAAGACCATAAACACAAAGGATTACTTTGTAAACTAAATCACATGTGTGTCACTTGCTAAATTAGAAATACAGGATAACTGAAAAGTGATGTATCCCACTGTACAGCACAGGAACAAGTTTAGTACAAAAGAACAGAAGAACAAATCACTACTTTTTTTTTTTATTCATCAGTTACATTTTATTAACTCTGTATCCCAGCCGTGTCCCGATCCCTCATTCCCTCCCAGTCCCTCCCTCCCTCCCTCATCTCCACCTTGCCCCTTTCCAAGTCCACTGATAGGGGTGACCTCCTCCCCATTCATCTGATCCTATTTTATCAGGTATCTTCAGGACTGGCTGCAAAGCCCTCCTCTGTGGCCTAACAGGACTTCTCCTCCCTTCGGGGTTGGGGATTCCAAAGAGCCAGTCATTGGGTTCCTGATAGAAATAGTCATTGTTCCCCTCACTTTGGGAAACCAATTGGTTACTGAGCTACCACAGGCTACATCTGAGCGGAGGTTCTAGGTTATATCCATACATGGTCCTTGGTTGAATGTCAGTCTCAGAAAAGACCCTGTGCCCAGATTTATTTGGTCCTTTTGGAGCTCTTATCATTTCCCCATCAGACTAACTCGCCTTCTCTCTTATGATTCCCTGTACTCTGCCAAAGGTTTGGTCATGAGTCTTTGCTTTGAAAACACTGCTAGTTAGAGTCTTTCAGATGCACTCAGTAGACTCCTTTCATACATTCAATGCACATCCCATCTGTCTTTCTAAACGAGGATTGATCATCTTACCCCATGTCTGCTCAATTGATATCTTTTTTAGGTGTATAGATTTCATTATGTTTATCATATCTTATAGGTCTATATAAGTGAGTATATCCCATGTTTGTCTTTCTCCTTCTGGGATATTTCACTGAGAATGATCTTTTCTAGATCCCACCATTTGCCTGCAAATTTCATGATTTCCTCCTTTTTGATTGCTGAGTAGTATTCCATTGTATAAAAATACCACAATTTCTGTACCCATTCCACTGTTGATGGACATCTGGGTTGTTTCCAGGTTCTGGCTATTACAAATAGAGCTGCTATAAACATGGTTGAGCAAGTGTCCTTTTTGTGTACTTGAACAAACGTTGGGTGTATACCTAGCAGTGGTATAGCTGGGTCTGGAGGAAGCACTATTCCTATTTGTCTTAGAAAGCGCCAGATAGTTTTCCAGAGTGGTTGTACCAGTTTACATTCCCACCAGCAGTGGAGGAGGGTTCCCCTTTCTCCACAACCTCTCAGCATGTGTTAGCGCTGAGTTTTTCATCTTGGCCATTCTGATGGGTGTAAGGTGATAACTCAGGGTCGTTTTGATTTGCATTTCCCTGATGACTAATGAGGATGAGCATTTCTTTAAGTGTTTTTCTGCCATTCGATATTCCTCTGTCGAGAATTCTCTGTTTAGCTCTGTTCCCCATTTTTTAATTGGATTACTTGGATTGCTGCTTTTCAGCTTCTTTAGTTCTTTGTATATACTGGATATTAGTCCTCTGTCAGATAAAGGGTTAGTGAAGATTCTTTCCCAATCTGTAGGCAGTCGTTTTGTTTTGATGACGGTATCGTTTGCTTTACAGAAACTTTTCAGTTCCATGAGGTCCCATTTATTGATTGTTGCTCTTAGAGCCTGTGCTGTTGGTGTTCTGTTCAGGAAGTTGTCTCCTGTGCCAATGAGTTCTAGGCTGTTACCCACCTTTTTTCCAATTGATTTAGGGTATCTGGTTTTATGTTGAGGTCTTTGATCCACTTTGACTTTAGTTTTGTGCAGGGTGATAAATATGGATCTATTTTCATTTTTCTGCATGTAGACATCCAGTTGGTCCAGCACCATTTGTTGAAGATGCTGTCTTTTTTTCCATTGAATGGATTTGGCTTCTTTGTCAAATATCGAGTATTCATAGGTGTGTGGATCTATTTCTGTGTCTTCTATGCGGTTCCATTGATCCTCCTTTCTGTTTCTATGCCAATACCATGCAGTTTTTATTAATGTTGCCCTGTAGTACAGCTTGAGATCAGGAACAGAGATACCTCCAGATGATCTGTTGTTGTACAGGATCGTTTTGGAGATTCTGGGTTTTTTGTTTCTCCATATGAAGCTGAGAATCTTTTTTTTTTTTTTCGAGGTCTGTAAAGAATTGAGTTGGTATTTTGATGGGAATTGCATTGAATCTGTAGATTGCTTTTGGCAGTATGGCCATTTTCACAATGTTAATCCTACCAATCCATGAGCACGGGAGATCTTTCCATCTTCTGATATCTTCTTGATTTCTTTCTTCAGAGACTTGAAGTTTTTTTCTCAAACAGGTCTTTCTTTCACTTGCTTGGTTAGAGTCACACCAAGGTACTTTATGTTATTAGTGGCTATTGTGAAGGGTGTTGTTTCCCTAATTTCTTTCTCAGCCTTTTTGTCTTTGGTATATAGGAGGGCTTCTGATTTTTTGAGTTGATTTTGTATCCTGCCACTTTGCTGAAGGTGTTTATCAGCTGAAGGAGTTCTCTGGTTGAATTTTTGGGTCGCTCATGTATACTATCATATCATCTGCAAATAGTGACACTTTGACCTCTTCCTTTCCGATTTGTATCCCCTTGATCTCCTTTAGTTGTCTTATTGCTCTGGCTAGGACTTCAAGTACTATGTTGAAGAGATATGGGGACAATGGACAGCCTTGTCTTGTCCCTGATTTCAGTGGGATTGATTTAAGTTTCTCTCCATTTAGTTTGATGTTAGCTGTAGGCTTGCTATATATTGCCTTTACTATGTTTAGGTATGTGCCTTGTATCCCTGTTCTCTCCAAGACTTTAAACATGAATGGGTGTTGGACTTTGTCAAATGCTTTTTCGGCATCTAAGGAGATGATCATGTGGTTTTTCTCCTTCAGTTTGTTTATGTAGTGGATTACATTGATGGATTTCCGTATGTTGAACCATCCTTGCATGCCTGGGATGAAGCCTACTTGGTCATGGTGGATGATATCTTTGATATGTTCTTGGATGCGGTTTGCAAGTATTTTATTGAGTATTTTTGCATCAATGTTCATAAGAGAGATAGGCCTGAAGTTCTCTTTTTTTGTTGGGTCATTTTTGGTTTAGGTATTAAGGTGACTGTGGCTTCATAGAATGAGTTTGGTAGTGTTCCTTCTGTTTCTATTTTGTGGAATAGCTTGAGGAGAATTGGAGTTAGCACTTCTTTGAAGGTATTGTAGAATTCTGGGTTGAAGCCATCTGGTCCGGGGCTTTTTTTGGAGGGGAGACTGTTAATGACTGCTTCGATTTCCTTGGGAGATATAGGGCTATTCAGTCTTTCTACCTGATCTTGACTTAGTTTTGGTAGATGGAATCTTTCAAGAAAATTATCCATTTCATTTAGATTCTCAAATTTTGTGGCATATAGGCTTTTGTAGTATGACCTAATAATTGTTTGGATTTCCTCAATGTCTGTGGTTATGTCCCCATTTTCATTTCTGATTTTGCTGATCTGGATAGTTTCCCTCTGCTTTTTAGTTAGTTTGGCTAAGGGTTTGTCTATCTTGTTGATTTTCTCAAAGAACCAGGTTTTGTCTCATTGATTCTTTGGATAGTTTTATTTGTTTCTAGTTGATTGATTTCAGCCCTTAGTTTGATTATTTCCAGCCGTCTGCTCCTCTTGGGTGTATCTGCTTCTTTTTTTTCTAGGGTTTTCAGTTGGGCCATTAAGTTGTTTGTATGTGATGTTACGAATTTCTTCTTGCAGGCACTTAGTGCTATAAATTTTCTTCTGAGCACTGCTTTCAATGTGCCCCATAAATTTGGGTATGTTGTGCCTTCCTTTTCATTGAATTCTAGGAAGTCTTTAATTTCTTTCTTTATTTCTTCCTTAACCCAGCTGTCATTGAGTAGTAAGTTGTTCAGTTTCCATGTGCATGTCGGCTTTTTGTTGTTTCTGTTGTTGTTGATGTCTAGCTTTAGTCCATGGTGGTCAGATAGTATACAAGGGATTATTTCAATCCTTTTGTATCTGTTGAGGCTTGCTTTGTGACCCACTATATGGTCTATTTTGGAAAAGGTTCCATGCGGTGCTGAAAAGAAGGTGTACTCTTTTGAGTTTGGGTGAAACGATCTGTAGGCGTCTATTAGGTCCATTTGATTTAGGAATTCTGTGAGTGCTTTTATTTCCCTATTTGGTGTCTGTCTAGTTGATCTGTCCCTTGGTGAGAGTGGAGTGTTGAAGTCTCCCACTATTAAGGTATTAGGATCAATGTATGATTTAAGCTTTAATAATGTTTCATTTACGAATGTCGGTGCTCTTGTATTTGGGGCATAGATATTCAAGATTGTGATGTCCTCTTGGAGGATTTTTTCCTTTGATGAGAATATAGTGGCCCTCCTTATCTTTTTATTAACTTGGGTTGAAAGTCTATTTTATTAGATATTAGGATGGCTACTCCAGCTTGTTTTCTGGAACCATTTGCTTGAAAAACAGTTTTTCAGCCCTTTACTCTGAGGTAATGTTTGTCTTTGTTGCATAGGTGTGTTTCTTGGATGCAACAGAATGTTGGATCCTGTTTCCTTAACCATTCTGTTAGCCTGTGTCTTTTTATTGGTGAGTTGAGTCCATTGATATTGATAGATAATAGTGACCAATGCATGTTAGTTCCTTTTGTAATGGAGTCGATGATCTAACCCTGTTTCATTGCTTGTTTTCTTTTCATTTTTGTTGGGACATTATCTGTATGCCCTGTTTTCTTGGGTGAGTTTGTTTTCATTGGATTGGAGTTTTCCTTCTAGTATCTTCTGTAGGGATGGTTTGCTGTGTAAATATTGTGTAAACTTAGTTTTGTCATGGAATATTTTGTTTTCTCCATCTATGTTGATTGAAAGCTTTGCAGGGTATAGTAGTCTGGGTTGACACTTGTGATCTCTTAGAGTCTCCATGATACTTGCCCAGGCCCTTCTGGCTTTCATAGTTTCTGATGAGAAGTCTGGTGTGATTCTGATAGCTCTACCTTCATATGTTACTTGGCCTTTTTCCCTTGCTGCTTTTAATATCATTTCTTTGTTCTGTAGATTTAGTGTTTTGACTATGATGTGACGTGATGTGTTTCTTTTCTGATCTAGTCTATTTGGAGTTCTGTAGGCCTCCTGTATATTTATGGACATCTCTTTCTTTAAGTTGGGAAAATTTTCTTGTATGATTTTCTTGAAAATATTTTCTGGACCTTGGAGTCTGGAGTCTTCTTTTTTGTGAATTCCTATTATTCTTAGATTTTGTCTTTTCATAGCATCCTTGATTTCTTGGATATTTTGTGATTGGAACTTTTCTGATTTTACTTTATCTTTGAGAGAAGTATCCATTTCTGCAAGTGTGTCTTCAGCTCCAGAGATTCTCTCTTCCATCTCTTGTATTCTGTTGGTGATGCTTACTTTTGTGGTTCCTGATCTTTTCTCCAAGTTCTCCAGCTCAAGAGTTTTCTCATTTTGTGTTTTCTTTATTGATTCTAATTTTGTTTTCATGCCTTGCACCATTTCTTTCATGTGTTTGAATTTGGATTCCTGACTTTCTACGATGGCCTCTATTTCTTTTTCATTTCCTTCTTATATGCCACTAATTTTTCCTCTACTTGTGTATCTATTTGTTTGGCTATGTTTGCCTGTGTTTCTTTAAGGATATTGTCTATTTCTTCTTTCTTTGCCTCCAATTGACTGGCCATTTCTTTGAAAGACTTGTTCATTTCCTCCTTATGAGCCTCAAATAATTGGGCAAGCATGGCTTTAAAATCATTTTCCTGTGCTTCTGCTGAATTGGAGTATCCATCGATTTTGGGGTTTGCTGGTGAAGTCATGATGTCCTGATTTATGTTGGAAGTGTTCTTTCGCCTACCCTGGCCATTGGCTTATCTGAAACCTTCCCTGTTTGTTTTTGGATTCTGCAGATCAGACTGGTGCTGTCTCTCTCTGGTATCTGGAGAGTTCTTCAGGAAGCTGAGCACTCTCAGCGTGTGCTGAGGACTAGCTGTACCTGTGGGAGGAAAGCACGCAGGCGAAAGCGGGCAAATGCAAGCGTGTGTCTTTGGCGTGCGTGTGTGTGTCTGTGTGTGTAAGTGTGCGTGGATGAGTTTCTCGAGGGACAGAGTGATGGCTAAGGTTGAACCCTTGAGTGTGTGGGAGGGGCTCTGTACTGTATATGTCACAGGCGCTAATGATGATCGCAGCGCAATTTCTGGCATTAACTATCTTAACTCCTCAATCAGGCCCACAGGGCAAGAACTTCAATGTCCCTAGTTCCCCTCTGTCTCCCAAAGTGGGTATGTGGGTGGGAAGGGGGTTCGATGCCTGGCTTCTGATTTAGAAGGACCCAGGATCTGGGGAACTGCAGATTCTCAAGGGTGCATTCACTTACAGGCAGGTTTCCTGGCAGAGATCGTGGTATCCGGGGCTCACTGCTCTCTGGTTTGGCCCTGCTCCTTTGATGTGTTCTTCAAGTTCTGTGCTGCTGTGACTGCCAGGTTCTGAGGTCTTGCTGCAGCTGGAGATGTCAGGGTGGTCACTACAGCAGGGATGGTGTAATTCGCTCAATTAGGAATACAGGAAAACTGAAACGTGATATATCGAACTGTACAGCACAGGAACAAGTTAAGATCGAAAGAACCGAAAAACAAATCACTACTTTTAAAAGGAATCACATGTATGTCGCTCGCTCAATTATTAATACAGGAAAACTGAAGAGTGATATAAGCCTAACCCTAACACTAACCCTAACACCCTAACCCTAACCCTAACCCAAACGCCTAACCCTAACCCTAACCTAACCCTAACCCTAACCCTAACCCTAAACAGTAACATTAACCCTAACTTGTTCCTAAACATAACAGGAACAAGTTTCCAAGAAAGAACAGAAACGCAAAAAGCACTACTTTGCAAACTAAATCATATGTGTGTCACTCACTCAATTAGGAATACAGGAAAACTGAAAAGTGATATATCACACTGTACAGCACAGAAACAAGTTTAGAACGAAAGAACAGAAAAACAAATCACAACTTTTAAACGGAATAACATGTGTGTTGCTCGCTCAAATATTAATACAGGAAAACTGAGTAGTGATATATCGCACTGTACGGCACAGAAACAAGTTTCCAACGAAAAGAACAGAAAGGCAAAGCACAACTTTGTGTACTAATTAACATACGACGCCTGCTCAATTATTATAACAGGAAAACTGAAAAGTGATATATCGCACTGTACAGCACAGGAACAAGATTCAACTAAAGAACAGAAAAGGAAAACACTACT
>JAEOAE010004121.1:0-30955 GCA_036365155.1 Meriones psammophilus | reverse complement strand
TAAAATAGCAAGACTCCATGAAGGTTTAGAAGAGAGACACTGTCTTTGTAACATGGGGAAAGGAGAGACAAAGGAGATAAAAGCTGGAGAAAAGGATGACAACAAATCTGTTCTTCCAAACTTCATGATTCATGTTTATGAAACAACAATGTTCCCAAACAATGAATATCAATGTTAAAAAACAGAAAGTAAGAAAAAGGCCACAGGAAAACTGACAATCAAACCCCAACTGCATAAGCATACATTTGTCTCTGGCCTAGATGATTAATTTCACATAAAAGAAGTAAATACAACCAATCAAGGAATGTTACAATGCCAAATAAGCCACAATCATGAGAGTTAAGCTACCTCAGAAATTTTCTTACCGACCATCTTGATCAACTCCCACAGCACTCAGAAGACACTGAGGCCCTGTCTCCTAACAGAGTAAGTACCACCAGTGACTGCTGGGATTCAGGAAAGCTGGGATTCTTTGATCACTAACCTCCACTACACAGTCTTTGCCTTTCGATGCTTTTTATTTACCATAAACCACAAATGTAAAATGAAGTTCTGTCAAATCTAACAAAAGCATTCTGGCAGCCAAAACAGAAGTAAACATAGCATAGCACTTACTGTTCACACCAATTTAAAAACAAAATTAAGTAATAATCCACAAGGAAATCAATAAAATGTCCTAACTGAAAGGAAAAAAAAAAACCCTTCGGTATTTTGAAATTTTCAGCCACTTAAGTAAAGGATATAATGTTCGAAATAGTAAGTACTTCTTTGGATCTATGACAACAAGAAGAAATGTTACAAGGCCCATCTTTGTGTAGATTCTTTACAACCAAATCATTCAGCAGATTTCTGTTGCCATACTCATTTAAACAGTAGCTGCTTTTTCAAGGTTCTTCTCAAACCCCAGTTGTTCATTCTTTCTGAATCTTGCCACAGGTTTGTATACTCTACCTACCTATCACTAGGATCTGAAGACCCCCCTTCTGTTAGATCCAACAAAAAGAGCCTGCTTAGAATGTAAACACACCTCTGCTTTAGATTTAGAGCCTCTGGGATGTGTATCCATACTGATATCACTGCATTGTTTTTTTGCCTGTTCCACACAAGTAAACTTGATGCAGGCAATTAATCTGAGGTACAATTCAACCCTGCCCCTAGCCTTTATAATTTTCTATACAATTGAATTGTTTAAACCTTTGTTTTAACCTCGAAAAAGTGGGGATGGGAAGGAGCAGAAGCCTAAGGTGGCTAAGTATGTTAGGTGCAGATGCAAAATATAAGCCAGTTTTCTTCAAAAGACTAATTGGTATCTTTTAAAACCCTTGTTTTCAACAAAACTTCATGTAACACCATCTGGAAACACAGGACATTTCCAATTTGGGATAGGGGAGGGGGCAGTTCTGCTCCCTGAATAAACAGGGAATCCTGAGGTTTCCCTCTCACTCTCCCAGTTGCTTTCAGTAAGGAACAATAATGGCCAGCTTGGGTCCCTTCTCATTTTGTACCCCTACACAATCTCAGGCATAGTTTGGGACAAATAAGCCACAGATTAGGCTCTTCCTCCTGTGTATGTAGGCTCTCACTTAATTAGAAACTGTACCTTGGAATCCTGTCTCGCACTGCCACTGCATAAGAGGAGATAACCTGATCCTCTCTACCTGGAGAACAATGTAACCCAACTCTGGCCAATATATTTATCTCAGGGAAATAGGAAGGAGTGATGTGTCCCATCATCCTGGATTCCCTCAAATCATCCCCCTCGGGCCTATGAAGCCCAGCTCCTTCCCTAGCCCAGAGCCTCACCCAGCACTGTCTGATCTCTAAGTGAGACCTGGAATCCTGTATCTCTGTAGTGCACCCACAGTTTGTTTTGTGAGAGGTCGATGTAGCTAAACTTGTCCTTCAGGCTCCAGGACCTGGGCAGTGGAGCCTTCTGCTCATCCACGGCCAGGTAGAGGTTCTTCAAATGCTCTGTGGTTCCTGCTCAGAAAGGGGCCACCCCACTACTCTAAGTCTCCAGAGCCAGGACTTGAACAGCTGCAGCTGATCCCGGAATGCCTCCTGTCCAGCCAGGTGGAGCACTGGCGGGGTTGGCCGCTGAGGCGGTGGCCGGGGGCGGCATGGGTGGCGGCGGGTGGGGCAGCATGGACGCCACCTCAGTCCCTAAGCCTCCACCCGGTGAGCCAGCCAGGGAGGAGTTGATGCTGGCGGCCATGGGCACAGGCAGGGCATCTCCGGAGCCAGAGGCCCCATTGTCAGCTGGTGGCAGAGGCTGCTCAGACATCCCTGCAGCGACTCAGAGAGCGGCTCCTCCACTAGTCACCGCTTCCTCCTGTGCTTCCCTGGGCGATGTAACTATGACACCCAGAGACACTGTCACTGTGACGCCCAGAGGCTCTGTCACTGTGACGCCCAGAGGCGCTGTCACTGTGACGCCTAGTCTGCGCGACCCGGAAGTCGGAGGGCAGCGGTTGAGGAGACCCGCTGTGGGTGGGCCGGGGGGCGCGAGGAAGCCTTCACCACGCACTGGCGGCCAAGTGACACGGAGTTGTGGGACAGCAAGGGGCGCTGGCGGGCGGGCCTGGGTGAGGTGAGGTATAGAAGCAGAGAGCCTGGGAGGGGCGCTGCTCTCCTGCCTGTTTCCTGTGCTGTGGAGTCCCTGCGCGGGGGTGGCGCCAGCTGAGGGGTGGCACCAGGTGCACCTGCTCGCTGGCTGTTTGGCAGCCTCTCAGGTGCAGGCTCAGCCCTGCTTCTCTCCTTGAGCCATTCCCTCAGACTCAGCGAGCCTGCTTTGCACCCAGGGAGAGCAATTGAGCCCTGCTGGGCCACAGGGAGCTTAGCCAGGGATTCCCTAGTGGGTCCATAAAGGGCTGCAGGAAACCAATTCTGGAGAAATCTCTCTCTTAAAACAGTTACTCTTTCGTTATTTAATTAAAGGATGAGGAGTCCCTGAAAACATCATGGGGGGGAAAAGGAGCCACTTTAGGAATACCAACCAAGACAGGCAGATGGTCAAAGGGCAGGAACGCGAGGAAGGGCTTCTGGAGATATCTAAACATTTTATGAGCACATTAATTCTCATCATAGGCCTCTTTGTTAGGTAGCAAAAAATTATGCCCTTTTTTTAAAACATGGGAATCTTTACTTGCTGCATAGCAAATACCCCCAAACTCGGTGACATAAGATTTATTATTAAATATATCTGTGGAGCAGGATTCTTCTGACTTAATAACTGTTCTATTGCTAGGAAAAAAAAAAAAAAAAAACACATGCACACATGACTCAGGTGACTCGTGTAAAAGAACGCTTTTACTTAGAGGCTTACTTACAGTTTTAATGCATTAGTGGATCACCAGGACAGGAAACATGACAGCAGACAGTTAGGCTTTGTGGTGGAGAAGTAGCAGAGGAGCTCACAAATTGATCTGAAAGTTGCAGGCAGAGAGCCAGAGACATAGAGAGCAAAAGAGAGAAAGACAAATAGAGACAGAGATTGGGGCTTGTGTGAGTTTTTGACACCTCAAAGCCCAACACCAGATCTATGCTTCCTCCAATATGGAACCTCCTAATCCTTTTCAAACAATTCCACTAACTGCAGACCAGTTAAGTATTCAAAGATACAAGCCTATGGGAGCCATTCTCATTCAAACCACCACACCTTCCCTGTGCCTTCTTCTTGAATGAGCTTATCTCAGACATTCAAAGTGTGTTGGCTGTGGCTGTGAGTCACATTACCTCTTGACATAGGAAGGATCCGATGACAAGCTCACAGATATGGTCCCTGGCAGGATTCCTTTCGTCAAGAATAATAAGGACACCACATCATTACTAGCTATTGGCCAGAAGTGGCCCTCGGAGTGGACCTCTTCAAAATGGCAGCAGATTTTACCAAAGTGCGCATATCAGGAAGACAACAGCACCAGAACAAAACCCAGGATGAGGTGACACATTGTCACTTTTGCCATAATGTCTATTTAAAAAGAAAGTAAACTGCTAATCCAGCTCACTTTGATGCAGAGAGATTTGACAAGACTAATAACTAATTTCATCTCAAAGAGTACAATTGCTTGAGAAATATCTGAGAGAGAAATAAAAAGAGACACAGTATTACTGAACATACTTGGAATTTCATGACTCTTCCAACTCTTATAAGGGAGATATACCCAGTGAATATGTTCACATTTTCATCTGGGAACCAGCTTTTAAAATCTAGATTTAAAAATGACCCCAAGTCCATAACTGTGTGTGATGACTCATCTTGGCTCTCAACTTCACGCACCTAAAAGAGGGAATCTCAACAGAGGAATTGCCATCAGGTTGGCCTGTGGGCATGTCTTTGGGGCATTTTTCTTGATTTCTAGTTGATATAGGATGGCATAGTCCACTGTGGGCCTTTGGCATGTTCCTCAGGCTAGAGAACTTGAAACTGTATAAGAAAGGTTATTGAAACTCAGCTGACATGTGGACCAGTGAGCAGTGTTCTTCTGTGGTCTCTGCTTCAGTTCCTGCCTTCTGCATCCTCCTTTCACTTCCCTCAAGGCTGGACTATAACACAGAAGTGTAAGCCAGATAACTCTTTCCTCCACCAAACACCTTTTGGTCATTTTGTTTATTCAGAGCAACAGAAAGCAAACTCAGACAGCCAGGCTATGCCTGTACTATTCACACTGACCCTGTCAAGTTTGGTTCTGAGGTCTGTATGCCTTGTTCAATTCAACTCTGTCGGCCAAGGACCAGTTTGTCTGTGCCACCATGGCTTGTCTCACTCTGTACTGGCTCAATAGGAACAAATCAAATGGACTTAATGTTTCCTGAGTGTGCTGAACAAGTATTCAGCTTCTTTTTGTTGTGATGCAATCAGGTGCTCTCATGATTAATAACTGCTGTAGCTCTAACAATGTGGCCAAAGCATCTTCTCAAACAGAAATTACAAAGGCAAATACCCCAGACAACCACTGTAGGAGAGTGAATAATGCAAGGTAGAGAAACATAACAATCTGATGGGCATGAAATCGCAAATCAGAGTGCTTATAAATACTTCACAGGATAACTAAAACAGCTGTGTGAGGCAGGGCTTGCTAGTGAGTCATCAGTAGGTGGTCTGAAGGTTCTGAATTCTTAGAGCTGAAAGTGCCAACCGATTACAGTTGTCCTGGATCTATCTCCTGTTTGCCTGGGTCACCAAGGAGCCCAATGCTGTTGTTGCTTGTCTCTACCTACCTTAGGTAAAACCAAGCACCAGTTATGCTAGACATGTCACATAAATTAATGTGTGAATTATATGTCAATCACTCAGTAAATCTTATGTGATGGAGAATGTACCTCCAATGTTAGTGTTTGTCTAGCATTCATGAAGCCCTGAGTTTGATTCCTAGTACTGCACAAATCAGGCATAGTGGTAAATAGTGGTAAATGCCTGCTAGCCCACAACTGGTAGGTTGATTGCAGGAGTATCAGAACTCTACATCGTCTGAAGCTAGATAGCAAGTTTGAAGTCAGCCTGAAATACATGAAACCCTGACAAAAAAATAAGCTGGGTGGTGGTGGTGCACACCATTAATCCCAGCACTCAGATGGCAGAAGCAGTTAGATCTGTGAGTTCAAGGCTAGCCTGGTCTACATACTGAGTTGCATTACAGCCAAGGATACAAGGTTCAATTCCCAGCAATACATGGTGGCTCACAACTGTCTATAACTTGTTTGAAGTATTTTGATGCTCTTTTCTTGCCTAAATGCAGACAAAACACACATGCTATAAAACAACAACAACAACAAAAAATAACAACACATTTTTTTTATGTTTTAAATGTCTTTAAAAATATTACAAGGTGTTACCGACCAGCAGTGACACCTGAATACCACCTGAGAGAGGGCTGGAAGAGAGAGAGAGAGAGGGCAACACAGAGAAGGACATCAAGTCTACATGCTGATCCAGGTGTCGATTTAATGGACATCAGGTTAACATTTAAGTAGGCAAAAAAGTACAAGCAGTTTCTCAGGTAGGAGCTTTACTTGGTCAATACATAGGAGAGCTCAGTCAAGGTTACACAGAGCCTGCTGTCTGGTTACTATGGCTGCACAGAGTTTCTCAGGGTCAGAGCAGTCCTCTGTAAGACCACTAAGGTCAGTTTATGACAAACTAGACTTTGGAAAATAGCCAAAGCCAAGAGGCCAAATTCTACTGCTCAGATGCCTTTAACTCCAAATTTGCCATTAACTCCAAAAAGGCTTCCACAACAAGTCTGGAGGCATAACACTTGCCTTGTACCTGTGAGATCCTGAGCTTTCTGTATGGTGATTTGAATGAAAAATGCCCCCAAAATCTTGGTCTCCCATTGATGACTCTGGTTGAGGATGTTTGGGAGGATGTATATTTCTAGGAGTGGGTGCTGAGTGCTTAAGGCCTCACTCTACTTCCCAGGTCATTCTTTTTGCTTTATGCTTGCAGATCATGAAGTGTGTTCTCAACTTCCTGTTCCTGATGCCATGCTTTCTGCTTGTGCCCATGCCTCTGCTCTGCCATCACAGACTCATAAACCTTAAGTTAGGTAAGTTTAAACTGGAACGCTAAACCCAAATAAACTCTTTCTTCCCTAAGATAGCATGACATCATGTTTTAGCACAATAGAAATGTACTTAATATTGGATCTCAAAAAATAACAAGTGTTAGGTAAGCTTTTATCATGGCTAACAACCACTGCTGTGCTTTCCCCACTTGAAACACAAACAAATGATTCCTAGATATTTGTACAATGGGTTTGTATAAATCTAGAATATCAGGAGGATCAGGAGTTCAAGGCCAGCCTGTGCTTCATAGCAACTTCAATTTCTCCCTGAGAGACATTAGACCATATCTCAAAGAACAAAAACAACTAAACAGAAGCTGGAGAGATATCTCAGTGGTTAAAAACATGTATCACTCTTGTGGGGCTCTCAAGTTCAGTTCCCAACACACATACCTGGATGTTCCCACTGTCAATAATGCCAGCTCCAGGTTATCTGATGCTCCCTGCTGAACTCCAGAGGCACATGCACTAACAGATGCACAAATGCTTATGCACACATACACACATACACATAATTAACAATAAGATATATCTTTTAAAATAAATAAATCATAAAGAAAACCATAGAGATTTAGATGGTCTCTGCTACAGGACTGGAGTGTGTCAAGGTCATGCCACTTGCTGAAAAAGTAGATGAGGACTAGCTTCCTCCTTTAAGCCCTGTTGTACCACAGTGATGCTGTTTAAGAATGCTGAGCCTCCCTCCGGACCCACGGAGCGTCCCCTCCCCCATCCTGCTGACATGATCGATCCGGAGCTAGACCGCAGCAGGAAGTGCAGTGGAGCTCACGTTCCAAGGGCAATAACCCCAAAAACCTCCTCACAGGAGGAGCGCAGGCCCAATCACAGAGCTCCAAACACTGAGCGCTGACCACAGAGATTCAGATCCAGAATACAATTCTTCCTGGATACCAAAGCCGCAAAGCTCAGTGTCTGGGACCCAAGACAGGTGGAGGCACAGAGGCAGGGCTCTAGACCCCGCAGCCTCAGCGGAGAGCATTAATGACCTGCTGAACGCCACCACTCAGAGGAGAACACACCCCACCTAGGGCCCTCTCGCCAAGCTCTTGACTCTCGGAACACCCCCCACTACCACCACCACCCTGCTCTGCAGGAGTGCACACACAGCTGAAACTCCACCCCGCCAGAGCGCACGCCCAATACAGTGCTAGCCACAGAGACTCAGATCCACAGTACAACCTTCCCAGATCCAAAGTCTTCAAGTGGCAGCACGGACTATACAGGGCTGCCCAGCCAGTGCTTGTAGGGGCCATCCAATCCCTCAGTGGCAGAAAACCAGCTGAATAGACACCATAGACCAGCAGACTTGTAAAATCAATAAGCGCGCACATTCTTCAACAGCTCTTGTGATCCCTTAACGCCTGCAACAACTTCAGTGCCTGCAGGGCACCACTCTCACACACTGAAGGCCTCTTCATTCACCAACACCCTGTCCCTTAGGACACACCCACAAGCACAGGCTCAAAAACACATTACCCCACATTTGTCCTTCTGCGCCTGCGAACTTTCCTCCTACAGGTAGGTATAGCTGAATAACCAACGCATACACTGAAACAACTAGACCTCACCCATTTTCCTGAAGAATTCTCCAGATACCAGAGAAAAACCAGTCTGACCTGGAGAATCCAGGAACAGACAGTGAACACTACGGATAACCAAATGGCCACAGGTCGGCGAAAGAACACAACCAACACAAATCAAGATATCATGGCTTCAACGGCAACCTCCAAAATTATTTGACACTCCAACTCAGCAGAAACACAAGAAAATCATTTTAAAGCTATGATTATTCAGTTATTTGAGGCACATAAAGAAGAAACCAACAAATCTCTCAAAGAAATAGTCATACAGATTCAAACAGTTAAAGAGGATACAAAAAAAAAAAAAAAAAAAAAAAAAAAAAAAAGATTTGGCCTCCCAAATAGAAACAAAGAAAAACGAAGTGAATGAAGAAGCTCTTAAAGAAACACAAGCAAATATAGCCAAACAAGTGGAGGCAGAAACAGAGGCACTAAGAGAGGAAACAAACAAAAAAATAGAGACCATCTTGGAGACTCAGGAATGCACACTCAAACAGATGAAGGAAATGTTGCAAGACATGAAAACAGAATTAGAATCAATAAAGAAATCACAAACTGAGAAAACCCTGGAACTGAAGAACTTAGAGAAAAGAGAAGGAATCACAAAGGTAAGCATCACTAATAGAATACAAGAGATGGAAGAGAGAATCTCGGGTGCTGAAGATACAATCACAGAAATTGATACGTCTCTCAAAGCAAAAATAAAATCAGAAAAATCCCAAACACAAACCATCCAAGAAATCAAGGACACCATGAAAAGGCAAAATCTAAGAATAATAGGAATTGAAGAAGAGGAGGAGTCCAGGCTACAAGGTCCAGAAAATATTTTCAAGAAAATAATAGAAGAAAATTTTCCCAACCTAAAGAAAGAGATGTCCACAAACATACAAGAGGCCTACAGAACACCAAATAGATTAGACCAGAGAAGAAACCCCTCAAGCCACATCATAGTCAAAACACTTAATCTACAGAACAAAGAAAAGATACTAAAAGCAGCAAGGGAAAAAGGCCAAGTAACATATAAAGGCAAACCTATCAGAATCACACCGGACTTCTCATCAGAAACTATTCAATCCAGAAGGGCCTGGGGAGATATCATGCAGGCCCTAAGGGACCACAGATGCCAACTGAGACTACTTTACCCAGCAAAGCTTTCAATCAACATAGATGGAGAATATAAAATATTCCACGACAAAACTAAATTTAAGCAATATTTGAACAGCAACCCAGCACTACAGAAGATACTAGAAGGAAAATTCCAATCCAAGGAAAACAAATACACCCAAGAAAATATAGGTTAAAGATAATTTCCAACAAAAATCAAAAGCAAACAAGCAATGATTCACAGTAACATCACCAAGTCCACAATAATAGGAAATAACATACAATGGTCATTATTATCTATCAACATCAATGGACTCAACTCTCCAATAAAAAGACACAGACTATCAGAATGGGTGGGAAACAGGAACCAACATTCTGCTGCATCCAAGAAACACACCTACGAAACAAAGATAAACATTACCTCAGAGTAAAAGGCTGGAAAACAGTTTTTCAAGCAATTGGTCCCAAAAAACAAGCAGGAGTGGCTATCCTAATATCTAATAAAATAGATTTTCAACCAAAACTAATAAAAAAAAAAAAGACATAGAGGGGCACTACAATTTCATCAAAGGAAAAATTCACCAAGAAGACATTACAATTCTAAACATCTATGCCCCAAATACAAGAGCACCTACATTCATAAATGAAACATTATTAAAGCTTAAACCACACATTGATCGCAATACCCAAATAGTGGGTGACTTCAACACCCCACTCTCACCAAGGGACAGATCAAATACACAGAAAACAAATAGGGAAATAAAAGCACTTACAAAGTCCCTAAATCAAATGGACCTCATAGAAGTCTACAGATCTTTCCACCCAAACTCAAAAGAATATACCTTCTTTTCAGCACCTCATGGAACCTTCTCCAAAATAGACCAAATAGTTGGTCACAAAGCAAGCCTCAGCAGATATAAAAAGATTGAGATAATCCCTTGTATTCTATCGGACCACCATGGACTAAAGCTGGACCTCAACAACAACAGAAATAACAAACAGCTTACACACACATGGAAACTGAACAACTTGTTACTCAATGACAGCTGGGTTAAGGAAGAAATAAAGAAAGAGATTAAAGATTTCCTAGAACTCAATGAAAATGAAGGCACAGCAGACCCAAATTTATGGGACACATTGAAAGCAGTGCTCAGAGCACTAAGTGCCTTCAAGAAGAAATTTGTAACATCACATACAAGCAACTTAATGGCCCAACTGAAAACCCTAGAAAAAAAGGAAGCAGATACACCCAAGAGGAGGAGAAGGCTGGAAATAATCAAACTCAGGGCTGAAATCAATCAATTAGAAACAAAACTATTCAAAGAATTAATGAAACAAAAAACTGGTTCTTTGAGAAAATCAACAAAATAGACAAACCCTTAGCCATGCTAACTAAAAAGCAGAGAGAATCTATCCAAATCGACAAAATCAGAAATGACTACAGACACTGAAGAAATTCAAACAATCATTAGATCATACTACAAAAGCCTATATGCCACAAAATTTGAAAATCTAAACGAAATGGACAATTTTCTTGATAGATTCCATATATCAACATTAAGTCAAGATCAGGTAGAAAGACTGAATAGCCCTATATCCCCCAAGGAAATTGAAGCAGTCATTAACAGTCTCCTCTCCAAAAAAAGCCCTGGGCCAGATGGTTTCAGCGCAGAATTCTACCAGACCTTCAAAGAAATGCTAATACCAATTCTCCTCAAACTATTCCACAAAATAGAAACAGAAGGAACACTACCAAACTCATTCTATGAAGCAACAGTCACCTTGATACCCAAACCACACAAAGACCCAACAAAAAAAGAGAACTTCAGACCTATCTCTCTTATGAATATTGATGCAAAAATACTCCATAAAATACTTGCAAACGGAATCCAAGAACACATCAAAGATATCATCCACCATGACCAAGTAGGCTTCATCCCAGGCATGCAAGTGTGGTTCAACATACAGAAATCCATCAATGTAGTCCACCACATAAACAAACTGAAGGAGAAAAGCCACATGATCATCTCCTTAGATGCCGAAAAAGCATTTGACAAAGTCCAACACCCATTCATGTTTAAAGTCTTGGAGAGATCATGGATACAAGGCACATACCTAAAGATAGTAAAGGCAATATACAGCAAGCCTACAGCTAACATCAAATTCAATGGAGAGAAACTTAAATCAATCCCACTGAAATCAGGGACAAGACAAGGCTGCCCACTCTCTCCATACCTCTACAACATAGTACTTGAAGTCCTAGCCAGAGCAATAAGACAACTAAAGGAGATCAAGGGGATACAGATTGGAAAGGAAGAGGTCAAACTGTCACTATTCGCAGATGATATGATAGTATACATGAGTAACCCCAAAAATTCAACCAGAGAACTCCTTCACCTGATAAACACCTTCAGCAAAGTGGCAGGATACAAAATCAACTCAAAAAAATCAGAAGCCCTCCTGTACACAAAAGACAAAAGGGCTGAGAAAGAACTAATAGACTAAGATCAGAAAGGAGAGGAGAACCTCCCCTATTAGTAGACTTAGGGAGTGGCATGCATTCAAAGGGAGGAGGGAGAGTGAGATTGGGAGGGTGGGAGGGAGGGGCTTATGGGGGGATGCAGAATGAATAAAGTATAATTGATGAAAAATTAAAAAAAATAAGTAGGTTAGTTGGATGATGCAGCAATTTTATTTTTACTACTTTGAGGACTGTCCATATTATATTCCATATAGTTAATAATGATTTATATCTTTTCCCAATGTACACAGAAGTACTTCTTCATCTGTATCTTACTCAGTATCTCCCACTATTTTCTTTTCATATGGTATAGCAAAAAAAAAAAAAAAAAAAAAAAAAAAAAAAAAAAAGCCTCTGTCTGTTGTGTTAAAAAGCAAATAAAAGACAAAAAAAGTCTAAAAAAAAAAAAAAGAAATTAGGGAAACAACACCCTTCACAATAGCCACTAATAACATAAAGTGCCTTGGGGTGACATTAACCAAACAAGCGAAAGACCTGTTTGAGAAAAACTTCAAGTCTCTGAAGAAAGAAATTGAAGAAGATCTCAGAAGATGGAAAGATCTCCCGTGCTCATGGATTGGTAGGATTAACATTGTGAAAATGGACATACTGCAAAAAGCAATCTACAGATTCAATGCAATTCCCATCAAAATACCAACTCAATTCTTTTCAGACCTTGAAAAAAAGATTCTCAGCTTCATATGGAGAAACAAAAACCCAGAATTTCCAAAACAACCCTGTACAACAACAGATCATCTGGAGGTATCTCCATCCCCGATCTCAAGTTGTACTACAGAGCAATAGTAATAAAAACTGCATGGTATTGGCATAGAAATAGAAAGGAGGATCAATGGAACCGAATAGAAGAACCAGAAATAAACCCATGTACGTATGAATGCTCGATTTTTGACAAAGCAGCCAAAACCATTCAATGGAAAAAAGATAGCATCTTCAACAGATGGTGCTGGTCTAATTGGATGTCTACATGCAGAAAAATGAAAATAAACCCACATTTATCACCCTGCACAAAGCTAAAGTCTAAGTGGATCAAAAACCTCAACATAAAAGTAGATACGCTAAATCTGTTAGAAGAAAGAGTGGGGAACAGCCTAGAACTCATTGGCACAGGAGACAACTTCCTGAACAGAACTCCAACAGCATAGGCTTTAAGAGCAACAATCAATAAATGGTTCCTCATGAAACTGAAAAGCTTCTGTAAAGCAAAGGACACCTTCATCAAAACAAAGCGACTGCCTACAGATTGGGAAAGAATCTTCACCAACCCTTTATCTGATAGAGGGCTAATATCCAGTATATATAAAGAACCAAAGAAGCTGAAAAGCAACAAACCAAGTAATCCAATTAAAAAAATGGGGAACAGAGCTAAACAGAGAATTCTCTGTAGAGGAATATAGAATGGCAGAGAAACACTTAAAGAAATGCTCAACGTCATTAGCCATTAGGGAAATGCAAATCAAAACGACCCTGAGATTTCACCTTACATCCATCACAATGGCCAAGTTGAAAAACTCAAGTGACAACACATGCTGGAGAGGTTGTGGAGAAAGGGGGACCCTCCTCCATTGCTGTTGGGAATGTAAACTGGTACAACCACTTTGGAAGTCAATCTGGCACATTCTCAGACAATTAGGAATAGTGCTTCCTCAAGACCCAGCTATACCACTGCTAGGCATATACCCAAAATTTGCTCAAGTACACAATAAGGACATTTGCTCAACCATGTTTGTAGCAGCTTTATTTGTAATAGCCAGAACCTGGAAACAACCCAGATGTCCATCAATGGAGGAATGGGAACAGAAGTTGTGGTATTTTTACACAAAGGAAAACTACTCAGCAATCAAAAAAGAGGAAATCATGAAATTTGCGGGCAAATGGTGGGATCTAGAAAAGATCATTCTGAGTGAAGTATCCCAGAAGAAGAAAGACAAACATGGAATATACTCGCTTATATAGACCTAAAAGATATGATAAACATAATGAAATCTATACACCTAAAGAAGATAATAAAGAAAGCAGACACAGGGTATGATGATCAATCCTCATTTAGAAAGTGAAATGGGATATGCATCGAACATATGACAGGAGTCCACCACAGAAAGCATCGGAAAGACTCTACCTAGCAGTGTTCCAAAGTAGATACTTAGACTCATAACCAAACCTTCAGCAGAGTGCAGGGAATCATATGAAAGAAGGGGAGTTTGATGTGGAGAGGATAGGAGCTCCACAAGGACCAAACATATCTGGGCACAGAGTCTTTTCTGAGATGGATACTCAACCAAAGACCATGAGAGTATAAAACCTAGAACCTCTGCTTCGATGTGACCCGTGATAGCTCAGTAATCAATTGGTTTCCCATAGTAAGGGGAACAAAGACTATTTCTAACAGGAATGCAATGACTGGGTCTTTGACCTCCCCACCTCCTAAGGGAGAAGCAGTACTGTTAGGCCACAGAGCAGGACAATGCAGCCAGTCCTGAAAATACCTGACAAAACCGAGTCATATAAAAGGGGAGGAGGTCCTCCCCAATCAGTGGACTTGGAAAGGGGCATGGAGGAGATGAGGGAGAGAGGGCGGGATTGGGATGGGAAGGAGGGATAGAGCTGGGATACAGAATTAACAAAATGTAACTAATGAGAAAAATAAAATTTAAAAAAATGCTGGGCCTCACAGCAGCTTTGAAATATTCAGTATGTTCAGCAGCATGTGCTTTGAGTGTTTGAGCTATTTATAATAACACATTAGAACTGTGTCTAATAGCAAAATCTCTAAGTAACTATACAGAGGTTGGATATTTACACAGGTTGCTTTCAGTTGTCCTTGATCTTGCTGTTATTTATTTTGAGACAGGACCTCTTACATGTAGTTGAAGCTGGCATTGAACTGATCCTCTTACCTAGTCAATGCTGGGATTACAGGTGTGAGCCACCATGCCACCTGAGAGACCCTATAGTAACTATGGTGGGCGAAGTATTAAATAGGTTGACCCAAGTCACAGAAAGCATCAAATGTTGGGAATCTTGACTGTCAGACCAGTGTGTTTTCTTACAGTCCTATAGATATCATCTCTTTTTCCGTCTCCTTGGCATTCACAATCACAAATAAGATAGTAGCTTTGAGTTGCACACTATATTCAGGTGTTTTCTAATCGCCCTGATCAGATATCCTCCAAATAGATCCATAGCTTAACAACATCACACAGTCAATCCCCACCCTCATTGCATCCATCACCTGCTGCCAGCATAACAGTTCTGGCTCCACTCTGCTGAGCTCTGTTCCTTTAAGGATGGAAGCAGGGAGGAATGCATGCAGGCCACCAGCACAACATGTGAGCTGTGAACATGAACCTGAGCTCTAGCATGCACAGCTGGGTGATGAGAAAATGTACACAGTGCTCTTTCCTTCTAGCAAAAACAAGAGGAGACAAAAGATACCTCATATAGAGAAGAGGGGAAGGGAATTTTAAATCTTATCTTTGAAGCCATTTTTAGGGAATTTTACCCTATCAAATATAAAGGTTGTTGTTTTTATTTGTTAAATAGATCATCTGAGTCCTTTTCTATAAACAATTGAACACAAGTGTGTACACATCCAGGCACTTGTCTTGTTAGTTTCCCCAGGAATAGTAAACCTCTATACTTACTTGTATTTTTTGGGTTGTGGCTTTGCTGTGCTTGGTCCTGAGTTCTCTTGTTCCCTTGAATTACTTACAGAAAAGTACTCTGGTGCCAGCACAGGGTAGGCCTATAGAGAGAAGAGTTTGTGCAGGTTCTCCTGGTCTATTGTTTGCTTGCCACCACCCTATGGAAAGTATAAAACCCAGGGATGAGGGTGGCCCACAACTGTAAACAAGGCTGGAGGGCTAGGGCTGTATCTCAGGGTGGTGTTACACTTGCTCACATGCATGTTTATGTGAGACCCTGGGTTCAACCCCAGCACTGCAGCAAAAGTGATTGGATAACAGCAGGCAGGATCAGTCAAACAGACATGAGGTTAAAAGTGTATTTTTGTTTTGTTAAGTTTTGTTTTGTTTTTGTCTACAAACTGAGGAAGAAATGAGTGTGTCTCTGTGTGTTTAGACATGCACTTGCTACATTTGCATGTATGGAGGTCAGAAAACAACCAAAAAAAAAAAAAAAACAGCTGGAATGCTAGTAAATTTACTAGCTGGTTACTTGCATGCCTTGCTGGGTGCCTGTGCCCGTTGATGCCCCTCACGCTATGACTCTCTTCAGACAGAAAAGGGATCTTGGAATTACAGCCGCCATTGTAACTGCCATCTCATTGGCGGCTGTTGGAGATACCACCGCGGCATTAGCCAGGAGTCATACTATGCAGACTGCTCAGACCATGAATATCCTTTTAGCCAATGTAGCTCATGCCTTAGATGTACAAAAAGGAATTAATGCTCAACTAAAAGGAGGCTTGATAGTGTTCAATCAGAGGATTGACCTCATGCAGGAGCAAATTGATACCCTATGGCAAATCGCTCAACTTGGCTGTCAATGAAAGTATGCTGGACTTTGATTCACTAGCATACAACATGAGAATTTTCCCTCTGCTGCAAATCTGTCTAAACAATTGTCTAGCTATATTTTAGGTAATTGGACTGGAGAATTTGATACTACGATGGAGCAGCTGAGAGTGGCCATTGTCATGGTAAATTCTACCAGAGTGGACACAGGACTAGCCACAGGATTATCATCATGGATTGCTGCAGCCATGAATCATCTGAAGGAATAGGAGGGCATGGGGGCGTTAGCAGGCCTTCTGGTGTTGGTCTACTTGGTTTGCCTGTGGTATATATGCAAGATTAGAGTCTCACAACAGAGTAATGCAGCCATGACCATTCAGGCCTATACAGCCATTGAAGCAGGACATTCTCCCCAAGCATGGTTGGCTACCATAAAAAGCTAAAATGTTATGCTCAGGATGTGAGGCTAAGCACTGCACTCAGGGTCAGCCGCTTTGGACCCAGAGAAGAGCATGTCTGATTGCATGCGGGTTGATGCCCCAGGTCCTGCCTCTGAGAAATAGGTATCTGACGGGTCTGATGCTCTTTGGGTGGATGACACCTAAATGAACATCAGTACAAAGTCCCAATTTATTTCTAATATCAGAGATCAGACCTCTACTCTTGCCTGATGCGTCTAAAACAAAAAGGGGGAACTGTAGAGAGCTGCGGAATGCCGTGCCTGAAAGATGGATCTGGTTTCCGCCATCCACCTTCCCGATGGTGAGTGCTCTCTGCCACAAACAACTCCACATTTGGCTAAGGCTGAGGATCTGGCTTGCTTCCATGTATGTGGACCTATCTGCATTGCCCACGTGGCATGCTGGGGTTGGCTATCCAGAGGCTATTTAAGCTGTGAGCTGGCTTTCCCCAGGGTCAGATGATTGTTCAAGGTTCCTGAATAAACTGCATTGAAAAAAAAAAAAAGAAAAAAAGGAGCTTACATTTCTACTTTGTAGATTCCACCAAAAACTTTCTTGGTATTGCCTTTTATAGGACAATCAAACCTTGGTGAATTGAATTCAACACTAAATTGTCTTACACTCATTTGGAATGTGGTGGCATCTGTGAAGAAAAGGGTTAGCAAACAAATTTCGAATGCTACCTATAGCCATCAGCTTTATTCGTGGTCCCCAGAGATTAATATATTTGAATGCCTAGGGAGTGGCTTTATTAGGAGGTGTGGCCTTGTTGGAGGGAGCATGTCACTGGGGGTGAGCTTTGAGGTCTCAGATGCTCAACCTATGCCCAGTGTCTTTCTCTGTCTTTCTTCATGCTGTGTTTGGATTCAAATGTGCAACTCTCAGCTCCTTCTCCAACACCATGTCTGCATGCATGTTCTCATGTTTCCCACCATGATGATAATGGACTAAACCTCTGAACTTTAAACCAGCCCCAATTAAACACTCTCCTTTATGAGAGTTGCTGTGGTCATGGTGTCCCTCCACAGCAATAGAAACCCTGACTAAGACAACTTGTTAAAAAATAGTCAGACACTTGACAACCTAAACAAAGCCAGCTCTTTTTCATTTTAAGGATTTTAATACATGTTTGTTCCCTATTCTTACCAAGACTTCAACATTTATTTAAAACTTGACAGTGCCTCTTCAGAGTCATTCTGGAAGGACTTAACCACTTGGATTCTAGTTTAGTGAGCTGGAATGAATTTCCCAGAAATAATTCAATATTCATACACTTCTCAAAGTGTTATACATTATAGCCCACAACTGAGCTGAATTAATTAAATTTCATGTTTTAAAATCAAAATTTGAATCCTACTGTATAGTTATTAAAATGTTGGTTAAACCCTTAACTAAGAGAGTTTCTCTGACTCCTTTCCTGCCTCAGTCCCTCCATCTTTATAATGGGTATGTTAGGCAGGTACAGGCAACATCAACACTTTTGTATGAAAATCTTACACATCTAGGACTGTGGAGATGACTCATACTTGTTGTTTAATATAAGGGCCTGAGTTTAGATCCGACTTACTCATCTGTAACCTTTGGGCTCCTACCTGGAAGGTTCCAGGCTGGGTAAGCATCGAAGATGGTGAGGATCAACGCTGCCCTGCAAATTTTGTGTACTGCTACCACACCCACACATATACCTCCCAAACCCACACCCAAACAAATGAACTCTGTGCATTTGAGGACACCATCCCCAAATGCTTGTCAGTAGGCTCCTCTTCTGCACAGAGAGTTTTGGCCCTAATTTAATGAGTTGTCATACACAGGTCAGGCAAGCACATGCCTGGCTCAGAAGAAGCACTGTTGATATGTTTAATAGCTTTAGTGGATAAGGTCTTGACCTGAAGGAGTACTGCCCTCACATAAATATTACAATAAATGACAAGATGAATGAAATTGAGCCTAGCATGGTGGTACTTACTTGTAGTCCCAGCATGCAGAAGGCTAAGACAGGAGGTTTGCAAATTCAAGAAGAGCCTGGACTCCATAGTAAGACTCGGTGCAAACAAGGAAAATGAATTTGAAGAGTATGATAGAAGTGCCCCATTTCCCATTAGAATGAATGGATTTGGTAAATAATGATTATAATCGCATTCTTCCTTTTGGATAGCTACAAAGGGGAATAATCCAAAGACAGAAGTAATCCAGCTTAGTGCTAGACACAGAAATGTGACTCCCTACACAGGCAGGGCAGTGAGGAAAGAGTAGCCTCTGGCTGAAGAAACTTTACCTGTGTGATGACAACACCCAGCTGGAGTGAGGGCAGAAGGAGGAAAGGCTCGGAAAGCTCAAGCATCACTGCTGACACTGTGCAGTTCTGCTCACAAGATGGCTGCTGCCTCTTTATCCTATTACCACTGTTTCACCACACAGAAAATCACACACTGCTACTTCCCTCTCCCTCTGATGTTCCCTGTGGGTCTGGTTCCTTCTGGAGGACCCTCACCAAGTTGCCATGCTGTTTGTCAAGGATTATTACTGCCATGGACTTAATTCACACTATTTATTCTAAATCCTTAACTTGGACTATTCTGAGACTTGCCTCCGTGGGACAAGGGCTAGAGGAAAGACCAAGGGAGATGGGAACACAAAGAAACTGATCATTTCATAATAATTAGCATTCCCAATAATTTGCATTTATTCCTGACTCTTGGGAGGAGCAGAACTAGAAAATCTTTTTCTCATTACATGTTTTTACTATACAAGTTCACTCCCAGACAGAAAATAGAACAAAACCAAATCTAGAAAAACTCAGGTAACTTTTGTGTATATTTGTGTATGTGTGTGTATATGTACATATGCACTTGTGAGTATGTATGTGTATGTGTATGTGTGTATTATGTGTATGCATATTTGTGCTTGAATGTAGGTGTATAAGTTTGTGAATGATTTTTTTAGGCACCATAAGAAAAAAACTGAAGAACCACAACCTTTTCTACTCCAGAGAAATGCATACCCAAAATATTAAAAATAATGACAAAATCAAATAAGTATTTAAGTATAGGCAGAAAAAAATTAACTGTCAACCATATACAAATTAAAGTGACATTGTAACAGTTGTTGCATTTGCAAACAAATTTTTAAGATCTTTCCCTCATAGCCCCAAGGTATACACAAGGCCTGAGGACTGAGTAAATGTAGATGAAGACAGCCATCATATTTCATTTCCAAACAACATCAGGAAGCCCATTCAGAACTATTTCCACAACTAAATAATGTTTATGTTGGAACATGCTTGTATCTTGGTACATTTAATGGGATGTGAGTTTGGCACAAGTGGCTGAGGGGAGGGCCAAATATAGTCTTAGAAAACATTTGCTTATCACTGTGTGAGTCCTTGAATCAATAAGGGATCCAGACACAGGGCCACAACACCTGCCTGAGAGGAGTTCAGAATGGAGAGTGAATATTTAGAGATCAAGTGTCCCTCACAGGCTCATGTTTGAACACTAGGTCCCCATTTGGTGTCACTATAATTGGAGGCTGTGAAATCTTTGGAGAGTAGACCCTTCCTGGAGGAGATGAATCTACAGGGTGGGGTCCAAGTGAGATGCATAATCTATGTTTCCTTGTCTACTGAGAGGTAAACATGTAGCTCCCTCATGATCCCACTGCCATGGAGTTGCCTTTCTTTCTCTGCCATGGCATATGATGATGATGGCTGGGAAACAGTGAACCTGCATTTCAGCCAGAATCCCTAGGTGCCTCAAACCCAGAGTGCTGAGATGTGGTCACTGCCTGCTTGTTCTTCCAGTCAAAACATTCCTCCAAATCAGGGGTCGCTCTTAGATACCACAATCTTGTGAGCAATTTTTTCAGGCTGCTTGAGACTAAGATTAGATGAAAAAGGCCCCAAATGCCTTATGAGACAAACAGGGAGGTATCAAGGACCCGTGTGTTTTGGTAAAATATGCTCCACCACCTGACTCTTTCCATGGAGACCCCTCAGAGCCTTCCATGCTCTTCAGGTCTCATTGTGCATTGCTTCTTGGAAAACCTAGCTAAATGTCCAAAATGACTGAGGTTTTTGTTGTTGTTGTTGTTTTGTTTTGCTTTGTATTTTTTCAATTTTTTTTTGAAATAGAAATTCTGTGGTGTTCGACCCTCACTACTTCTGGAGTGTGTGCTTTGGGAGGATAAGCGTGGTGATGTTTAATTTTGTTCCTTAAAGAGACAGTCAGTTAGAAAATAGATAGATGTAGGAGTATGTGAGGACAATTGAAAAATGTTTTTATTGTGAATACTTTGAACTATCCCATTAACTTTTAACAGAACTGAAAGAGGGAATTAGACCTCATGCACTCTACTGAGGCAGGTGAATTGCCATGGGTTGGTAGTCCAGCCAGAGCTACATTGCAAGACCCTGTCTTGAAAGCAAAGCAGGGCTAAAAGCCATTGATGCTTGGAGCTAACAGCCTGTCAGCCCTGTTTCTTCCCTTGCAGGTGGGGCTGGCAATCCCTCAAAGAGGATGCAGCTACAGAAATGTCCTGGCTGCTCTAAACCTTATTTTTCCCATAGGCCCTTAGCTTCTCCCCACACCTGTCTTGTATTCTGCCATAATATGAAACCTGCAAGAGAGATTAAGGAAATCAAGCCAGGCAGTACTCTTCATTTCCGTTAGGATCAGGTAGCCACTGAATGTTTAATTTTGAGGGAAACATGCACCCTTCTCTTTGAGAAGATGGGGATGAATGCAGTCTGAGTGGGCAGCAGGTTTTTGCTCTTTGCCAGTGCTACACTTGTGAGGAGAGGAAAATTGAGTAGTAGTGTTACTGTTTTCATTACCTTACAATGGAGTCATTTTCTTTAAATGATGAAGACAATTTTAGCCTTGATGGAATAACGTTTTTGGGAGAGTTTCTAAAGGAAGAGATAATAATAGATTAGTGTCTCAAAACTGTTCTAGGTCAAGCTCCAATTGCTTTCTTTTTTTCTTGTTTCGAAATTAAATCATCCACGGTTTCAGATTTTGCTCTATCTGCTAAAATAATTTAGACTCTCACCTCATTTTGAGTATTGAATCTCAGTGATGTAGACGACTCAAGTTGTCAGGATTGACTAATGCATACAATCTTAGGGAGTCTCTCTGTGACCTAACCAATGTAAGTACAGGAGTCCCAGGAATATCTGAAAGCAGCAGAATTTCATTATCCATGTTTAATGGTTTTGCTAGCTCATGAATATTTATGAATAAGGTATGATTGCTTGATTCAATAGATACCCGAATACAATAACATCAAATTTGTGCTCGATATTTTAATTTCTACAACATAAAGAACAATATTATAATAGATGGTCTTCAATCTTTATCTTTGCACAGTTCATTTGTAAGGTTCAGTACTTATTCAGTACTCTAGGTTTTTTTGAGATGCCATTTCTTGTGTATACCAGGCTCAAGAGTTGCCTATTTCCTCAGAGTGCTTGGATTTAAATGTTCAGCTGGCTCAGCTTGCTTTTTTCTCTAAGTCTCTCTCTCTCTCTCTCTCTCTCTCTCTGAGACTCTCCACAGCACGCTGGTTATTCTCAAATTTCGTCTGTACACCATGCTGGATTCAAAATCAGAGATCTTCTTCCTGAGTGAGGTATTTCAGAAGTAGAAATTTAACACAGTATATACCCACTCTGATGTGGATACTAGACTTATAAGGTAGGAGAAGCATACTAAAATCTGCACACCTAAAGAAGGTAAACAAGAAGAGGTTCTGGGATAAGATGATCAATCCTCACTTAGAAAGACCAATGGGATGGATATGGGAAGTAGGAGAAAAGAAGAAACAGGACAGCAGCCTACCATAGAGGGTGTCTGAAAGTCTCTATGTAGCAGTGTATCAAAGCAGATGCTGAGACTCATAACCAAACCTTGGGCAGAGTGCAGGGAATCATGAACAAAGGGGGAGTTAGTAAGACATGGAGAGGATGGGATCGCCACAAGTTCCAAATATATCTGAGCACAGGGGCTTTTCTGAGACTGATTCTCCAATCAAGGACAATGCATGTATGTAACCTAGAACCCCTGATCAGATGTAGCCCATGGCAGCTCATCATCCAAGTAGGTCACCCTAGTAAGGGGAACAGGCATTGTCTCTGACATGAACTCAGTGGCAGGCTCTTTGACCCTCCCCCTTTGAGGGAGGAGCTGCCTTTCTAGGCCACAAAGGAGGGCATTGAAGCCAGGCGTGATGATACCTGATAGAATAAGATCAGATGGAAGGGTTGGAGGACCTCCCTTTTCAGTGTACTTAGAGAGGGGCATGTTGAGGAGATGACGGAGGGAGGATAAGATTGGGAGGAAATGATGGAAGGGGCTCCAGATGGGATACAAAGTAAATGACCCATAATCAATATTAAAAATATATATTATAAAATAACAAAATAACAAAATAACAAAATAACCTGTCTTTGCCTCCCAAGTGCTGGGATTAAATTCATGGGCTATCTTAGCACCTGTAAACTGTTAATAACAAATTGAGATCTCAGATGGTAGATAATTTACACTGGTCAGAAATTTACACAGAGAGAGGCAGGCAGATCTCTGAGTTTGAGACCACCCTGGTCTACAAAGTGAATTCCAGCACAGCCAGGGCTACCATACATTCTAAGAGAAACCCTCCCTCAAGGAAAAAAAAATAGCCAATTGGATTATAGAATGAGATCCGATGTCCTACTATGGCACCCGAAATGTTGTTGCTAGCCTCAGCACAACTCTTCAGGTTTTATTTTTAGAACTCAGTAACAGAACTGCTTGTTCAGCATTCCATATGCATTTTGTTTCCTGGTTCTTCTCACTAGCTGAATCCCATGTCCTTTTCCCCTGTTAAAGATTCTGTTCCTTTTACCTTCATTGCTTATCTCCAGGGTCCAGTCAAAGTTCTCCCCAGCTTTATAAGTCATATTTCAAACATGTAGGTTCCTGGAGAATATTTCAGTCACTTTGAACTGCAAAAGCATTATAGTCCTTAAGCAACAGGAGATTTGCTCTGTTTTATTTTTTTTTTCAGGTGTGTGTGTACATATGCTTGCATACATGCAGGTATAATCACATATCAGAGAGAGTGCTGGAGTCAAGGGACAACTTCCTCTCCCTCAATGTATTTTTTTTCTTTCTACAGATTTAATTATTTATTTATTTATTTATTTATCTATTTATGTATTAAGTATACAATATTCTGTCTGCATGTACAACTGTACACCAGTAGAGGGCACCTGCACACCAGAAGATCTCATTCTAGATGGTCCTGAGCCCCCTTGTGGGTGCTGGGATTTGAACTCAGGAATTTAACCTCTGAGTCCTGTCTGCAGCCCCTCTACCATCAATTTTAGGGATCCACCTTTGTAGTCATGTTAATGTGGCAGGTAGTGTTGTCCCCTGAGCCATTCTGTCTGTCCCGTTTTGTTTTTGACACCATTACCGTGTAGTCTAGGAAAGTCATTATCTTGTTTTGGAATCCAGTTTGACATCAATCTTTTGATCTTCTTTCCCTCTTTCACTGCATTGCTAGGATTAGATGTGGATAGCCGCAGTCAGTTTGATATTTGCCTTATTTATGTATTTATATATTCAGTGTAATATATATGGATATTTTGCCTCAAGGTAGGTCTGTCCACCACATGCAAGTCTGGCAACCTCAGAGGTAGGAAAGGGTCTTAGCTTCTCTGAGACTGTAGATACAATTGTAAGCCACTGAATGCTGGGAATTAAACCAGGGTCCTCTGGAAGAGTATTAAGCATGGAGGACTCTCCAGGCCAATATTGGCTTCTGTGTTATTTTGTTTGTTTGCTTGTTTGTTTGTTTGTTTGTTTGTTTTAGAGACTGTTTCTCCATGTAGCCCTGGGGATCTGGGCTCGATTTGTAGACCATGCTGCCCTTGACCTCACAAAGATCCACCTGTCACTGCCTGCCAGCGTGCTGGGATTAGAGGCATGCACCACCATGCCTGGCAGTTTCCAGTTATTTTAATCTTCCCCGTATGTCAAATCGGTGGGCTTGAACCCTATCAGAGAATTGGACAATCTCCATTGTGGAGCCAGTAAGAGGACCCAGGCCTAGGAAGAATATCAACGTCCTCTATGGAAAAAGAAAGAAGACCCCTCTGGTCTTTATTATTTTAGAGACGAGGTCTCAATTTGCAGTCCTTGCCAGCTTGGAATTCACTGTGTATACCTCAGACTTAGAGATTGGCTATCCTCTGCCCCTCAACAGACTGGAGGTGTGTACTACTATGGCCTTTCCAGGAATAACACCATAAAAAAAAGTATGCTTACATGTACACGTGTGTCTGTGTGCATATATGCCACGTGTGTGCTGTTGTATATGGTGGCCAGAAAATGTTGTTGAATCCAATGAAACTCGAGTTTCAGTTTGCTGTGACCTGTTCAGCAAAGGCTGAGAACAGACCTCAAGTTGTCTAAAAGAACAGCAAGTGTTCCTCATCACTGAATTTTCTCTCTTGATGGGCTTCCATTCAAAACAAGAGTGTTAGAAGCTTCACAATCAGCAGCCTGAGAGTGGCTTATTGATTATTTTTTCCTGAGAAACTCTGCTTACTCCAGCAGATTCTTAAATCTGCCTCTGGTTCATCTTCATATTATAGACAGAGCAACCAGATCTCTGAGAAACTAAAGCTCAAAGTTCTCAGAGCTAGTCGGGATATTTTGATGTTGGACCAGGTGCTGTGGTGCCCTTGGTATCCTAATATTGAGGTTAAGCCCAAGTTTAGGGGCCTGCTGTGGAGAACAAGGGATGGCCATATTCAGGGAACTCTAGTCTGCCTTGGAGAGAAGTCATAATTGCAAACGGCAAAAGATACTTGTCTTAGGAATTTAAGGGATGCTCTGGGGCTCTGTGGCAAAAAAAAATGGCCACTATGTGCTCAGACTTGAAGCACAGAGGCAGGCAAGGAAACAAATACCATACTTTGACCTTCCCTAAGTGTGTGTGAAGGGATAAGTGCTGCCAGCTCAACAGAAAGGGTTGCTCAGGTTAGGAAACTGAGGTCTTCGGGCGCTCTAGCCTGCCAAGTTACTGGTAGCAGAAGCTCCACCACAGGGGAACCTGAGAATGGTGGGCATGGGTCAATTATTTAGTCACAGTCACGTGCCCCAGGCATTCTGCTAGGTGCTTTCTATGATGGTGCCAGGGAACTGCTCCCTCGGCTGGCAGCCCTCTTGTTGATCCATACCCAGTGGTCAGTTCCAGGAGCTGGACCAAGAGTTCAGGGTAGGGCTGCTACTATTGTGGGGCTCAGCTGCCTGTGCTGCCTGCCAGGGCATCGGGCCCAAACCTGGACGCACCTCAGTCCCCAGTTCCCTTGGGGGGCTTTGGAATCCACTCGTTGGGGCGGGCCAGTGAGTGACAGAATCAGGCAAAGAGACCTGCCGGACCCCATGCTGTGTGGGGCGCAGGTGCAGGACAGGGTTGTAGCAGGCTTCCATAGGGCAGGGTCAGGACTCTGACTGGCCATCCATCTCCAGTTGAGGTCCTAGAGCCCTGTGCCCTGGGACTGGGTAGTGGAGTAGAGGTGAACCTGCCTTTCAGTGCAAATCCCTGGGTGCCTCAGATGCAGAGTGCTGAGATGAGCTCACAGCCTGCTTGTTCTCCCAGCCTAAACCTTCCTCCAAATCAGTCATAGGCCTAAGTTGCTCTCACACACTACAGTGTTGTGAGTAATTTTTTTTTTCTTGATGCCTGAGACTGAGTTTTGAGGAAACAGGCCTACAATGCCTTCTGAGCCAAGCATGGTGGTATTCAGGGCCCTGTGTTTTCAGTAGGGCAATGATACTCTTCCTGTCTCTTTCCACGGAGATCCCTCTGAGGCTTCTGTGCTCCTCTGGACTCACTGTTTACTGCTTCTTGAAAACCTAACTAAATGTCCAAAATAACTGAGGGTTTTGTTGTTCTTGTTTTGTTTTTCAAATTTTTTTAGATGTAGAAGGTCTGTGGTGTCGACCACCGCTACTTCTGGAGTGTGCATTTTGGGAGGATAAGCATAGCTATGCTTAATTTTGTCCAATAAAGAGACAGTCAGTTAGGAAATAGATAGATATAGGAATATGCGAGGACAATTGAAAAACGTTTTTATTGTGAATATTCTTGAACTATCCCAGAAACTTTAAACAGAACTGAAACAGGAAATGAGACCTCATGCACTCTACTGAGGCAGGAGGATTGCCATGGAATGCCCGTTCAGCCAGAGCTATCCAGCAAGACCCTTTCTTGAAACCAAAGTACTACTAATAGCTGTTGATGCTTGGATGAAACAGCCTGTCAGCCCTATTTCCTATGTTGCAGGTGGGGCTGGGAATCACCCAAAGAGGATGCAGCTCCAGAAAGGGTCCTAGCTGCTCTAAACCATGGTTTTCCCCAAGGGCCCTTAGCTTCTCCCCATAGGCGTCTTGTTTTTGGTCGCCATATGAAATCTACAAGAGAAATTAAGGAGGTCAAGCAAGGCAGTACTCTTCATTTCCATTAGGATCCTGTTGCCTGTGAATGTTTAATTTTGAGGGAACCCACACCCTGCTCTGGAGATAGATACTTTTGAGAGGCTGGGGCTGAATGCAGTCTGAGAGGGCAGCAGGTTGTTGCTCTTTGCCAGTGCTACACTTGTTAGGAAAAGGAAATGGAGTAGTAGTGATCCTTTTTTCATTGCCTTTCCATGGGGCCATTTTTGTAAAATGAGGAATACAGTTTTAGCCTTGAGGAAATAAAGTTTTAGGGGGAGTTTTTAAAGGAAGAGATAATAATAGAATAGTGTCTCAAAATTGTTCCAGGTCAAGTTCCCATTGCTTTTCTTTTTTTCTTGTTTGGACATTAAATCATCCACTGGTTTCAGATTTTGCTGTATCTGCTAAAGTAAGTTAGACTCTCAAATCATTTTGGGTATTGAAGATTTTAGTGATATAGATTAATCAAAATGTCAGCATTGACTAACACATACAATCTCAGGGAATCTCTCCTTGATCTAACCCTATGTTAGGACAGCTGTCCCAAGAAAGTCTGAAAGCTCGAGAATTTCATTATCCATGTTTAATGCTTTTGCTAGCTCATGAATATTTATGAATAGGGTATGATGCTTGATTCAATAGTTCCCCGAATACAACAACTTCAGTTTTTGCTGGGTATTTTAATTGCTACATCCAAAGAGCATTATTAATCAGTAGGTCTTTTGTCTTTTCTTTGGATAATTCATTTATAAACTTTAGCAGTGTTGGTTCTTTGAGTTTCCATTTCTTGTGTATCCCACAGTGAAGAATATCCAAGGCTATACAGTGAAATCCTGTCTCAAACAAAATAAAACAGAACAACAACAAAAAAAAAAAAAAAACAAGCTCAATCAAACAAAAAAACAACAACTGTGGATTAGCCTTAATTCAGAAATGATAAGATTATATCAAATAACAGATTCATAAATTCTTACTGAACTTTACCTCTTGATGTAGTTTATTTTAAATTTTGCCATCATACAAATATCTTCAGTTTAAAAAGTTGTCCATTTTGCAAAATAATGTATAGGAATTGTTGTTGAATATTAATATTTATTATTGATTTATGTTTTATTTAGCCTGTGGTTATTCCTAAATCAGGAACACCAAATCATATCACCACACAGAGTCTGGGATTTGTTTAATTAACCTAGAGCACAATGCTAGGCAATGATTACTCCATTCTAAACCTACAAACCCACGAAGTTTCCTACCATTCAGATTTTACTCCTTATACTTTCTTTTAGTCATATCTTAAGTTCTGTTCATTTCTCCATGTGGTTCCAAGTTCTCTCCTGCTGACCACTGCTCCTACCCTTTGTCTTCTTTCCTCTCCCCTCTGGATCAGGATGTCCCACCCTATTCTACCATTGCATAGCAATGGCTGTTTTTTTTTTTTTTTAATTGACAACATAGAGAACAAATGGTGGTGGTGGCATGTTTACACAAACTTGAGACAGGTGATGCTAAGCATCATAATACATTGTCTGGATTGAAACCAGATAGTGGGGTAGAGAAACCAGCATTTGAATGAACAAGGGGAACTTGTATACATTCCAAAAGAACATAATACCAAAAAGGAATGTTAAAAATTAAATACAAATTTAGATCTAATAAAATTATGATCATTTTCTCATGTGCTGCAAATCCAGAATAACTGAAAATTATAGCCTTAAGTTTCTCTAGTTTGGGAACCAGAGAGATGAGTCAGTAGTTCTTGCAGAGGATGTGGATTTGATTTCCAGCATCCACACAGCAACCTCACAATAGCCTATAATAAAAGCAATTCCAAGGGATCCAACAGGTTCTTCTGGCCTTTGGGCAGCAGGCACACAGGTGGTATACATACTTGGTGACACTCATTCACTCACACATAAAGAAAATCTTTTTTTTCTTTACTTTTTTTTTTTTTTTTTTTTTCAATGCAGTTTATTCAGGAACCTTGAACAATCATCTGACCCTGGGGAAAGCCAGCCCACAGCTTAAATAGCCTCTGGATAGCCAGCCAAGGCGTGCCACGTGGGCAATGCAGGTAGGTCCACATACATGGAAGCAAGCCAGATCCTCAGCCTTAGCCAAATGTGGAATTGTTCGTGACAGAGAGCACTCACCATCGGGAAGGTGGATGGCGGAAACCAGCTCCATCTTTAAGGCGCGGCATTATGCAGCTCTCTACAGTTCCCCCTTTTTGTTTTGGACGCATCAGGCAAGAGTAGAGGTCTGATCTCTGATGTTAGAAATAAATTGGGACTTTGTACTGATGTTCATTTAGGTGTCATCCACCCAAAGAGCATCAGACCTGTCAGATACCTTTTTCTCAGAGGCGGGACCTGGGGCATCAACCCGCATGCAATCAGACATGCTCTTCTCTGGGTCCAAAGCGGCTGACCCTGAGTGCAGTGCTTCGCCTCGCATCCTGAGCTTAACATTTTAACTTTTTATGGTATCCAACCATGCTTGGGGAGAATGTCCTGCTTCAATGGCTGTAAAGGCCTGAATGATCATGGCTGCATCACACTGTTGTGAGACTCTAATCTTGCATATATACCACAGGCAAACCAAGGAGACCAACACCAGAAGGCCTGCTAACGCCCCCATGCCCTCCTATTCCTTCAGATGATTCATGGCTGCAGCAATCCATGATGATAATCCTGTGGCTAGTCCTGCGTCCACTCAGGTAGAATTTACCATGACAATAGCCACTCTCAGCTGCTCCATCGTAGTATCAAATTCTCCAGTCCAATTACCTAAAATATAGCTAGACAATTGTTTAGACAGATTTGCAACACAGGAAAAATTCTCATGTTATATGCTAGTGACTCAAAGTCCAACATATTTTCATTGACAGCCAAGTTGAGTGTTTTGCCATAGGGTATCAATTTGCTCCTGCACGAGGTCAATCCTCTGATTGAACACCATCAAGCTTCCTTTTACTTGAGCATTAATTCCTTTATGTACAACTAAGGCATGAGCTGCATTGGCTAAATGATTATTCAGGGTCTGAGCAGTCTGCCCAGTATGGCTCATGGCTAATGCCCCGGTGGTAGCTCCAACAGCCGCCTATGAGATGGTAGTAACATTGGTGGCTGTAGTTCCAAGATCCCTTTTCTGTCTGAAGAGAGTCATAGCGTGAGGGGCATCAACGGGCACAGGCACCCAGTGAGGCCTGCGAGTAATCAGGGCATACCTAAATTCACTAGCATTCCAGCATTGGGCAAAAAAGCAAGTATCATTGCCACAATTACTTGGCTCTATCTGGCTAATAATGAATAAAAATGGGGGATATAGACAAACAGGTGTAGGCTTATAGGAAATATTATGAGAATATTATGAGAAGCCTTAACCCCCTCGTTGGAACATCCTGCGTCAGTTCTAGAACTAGCAGTGGTGGTGTCCGAGGTCTGAGTAGGTTCAGGAGACCATTGCCCCCAGGGGCGAGATGTGCTCCATGCCAATTGACTAACTCCATGTTTTCCTCCACTTTTGGAAGTCATTTAAGGTTCTTAAATTATTTTTTCCCTTTTTTTTGAAATTTTTCATCAATTACACTTTATTCATTTTGCATCCCCCATAAGCCCCTCCCTCCTCCCCTCTGATCAGTGTAAATGAAATGGACAATTTTCTTGATCGATTTGACTTACCAAAGCTGAATCAGGACCAGGTATGTCAACTAAATATTCCTA
>JAEOAE010002260.1:0-31646 GCA_036365155.1 Meriones psammophilus | reverse complement strand
TTATTCTGTTGCTCTCCTTGTGGAGACCCTGTCCTCTCCAGCTCTTACTATTTCCACCATCATCAAAACAAAGCGACCACCTACAGATTGGGAAAGAATCTTCACCAACCCTTTATCTGACAGAGTACTCATATCCAGTATATATAAAGAACTAAAGAAGCTGAAAAGCAGCAAACCAAGTAATCCACTTAAAAAATGGGGAACAGAGCTAAACAGAGAATTCTCTGTAGAGGAATACCGAATGGCAGAGAAGCACTTAAAGAAATGCTCAACCTCACTAGCCATTAGGGAAATGCAAATCAAAACAACCCTGAGATTTCACCTTACACCCATGAGAATGGCCAAGATCAAAAACTCAAGTGACAACACATGCTGGAGAGGTTGTGGAGAAAGGGGAACCCTCCTCCACTGCTGGTGGGAATGTAAACTTGTACAACCACTCTGGAAATCAATCTGGCGCTTTCTCAGACAACTAGGAATAGCGCTTCCTCAAGATCCAGCCATACCACTCCTGGGCATATATCCAAAAGAGGCTCAAGTATACAAAAAGGACATTTCCTCAACCATGTTTGTAGCAGCTTTATTTGTAATAGCCAGAAGCTGGAAACAACCCAGATGCCCCTCAACTGAAGAATGGATGCAGAAATTGTGGTACATCTACACAATGGAATATTACTCAGCAATGAAAAATAAGGAAATCATGAAATTTGCAGGTAAATGGTGGGATCTGGAAAGGATCATCCTGAGTGAGTTGTCCCAGAAGCAAAAAGACACACATGGTATATACTCACTCATATAGACATACAACATAGGACAAACCCACTAAAACCTGTACATCTAAAGAAACTAAGCAAGAGAGAGGACCCTAACTAAAATGTCCAATCCCCATCCGGAAAGGCAAAGAGGATGGACATCAGAAGAAGAAGAAAACAGGAAACAACCTAGGAACCTACCACAGAGGGCCTCTGAAAGCCTCTGCCCTTCAGACTATCAAAGCAGATGCTGAGCCTGATGGGCAACTGTTGGGCAGAGTGAATGGAATTTTATGTGTTGAGTTTTATTGTAATTTGTTACACCATGTTTGGTTGCTATCCCTGGGATGCCTGCTATTTTATGAAGGGAAATGTAGAAGTGAATCTGGGGAAAGGGAAAATAACAAGGAGGAAGTCAGAGGAGATGAGGGAGGGGAAACTGTAGTCAGGACATATGAGAGAAGAATATATTTAGAAAGAAAGAAAGAAAGAAAGAAAGAAAGAAAGAAAGAAAGAAAGAAAGAAAGAAAGAAAGGAAGGAAGGAAGGAAGGAAGGAAGGAAGGAAGAAAAGGAAATGCATTGATTTTAAATGAACCTGAATCTCCATGAAAAAAAAAATGCAGTGAAAAAAAAAAACATTCTAGTTCATAATTTTGTGAGAAAATCTTAGTAAATTTTCATAAGGTTGAAAATTTTAATTTTATATGCAAGTATGTTTTTCTTACATTGTTTTAACTTGGCTCTTTTTACCTGGGATAGATAACTGCTCTTATGTGCTTGGCTTTTATTCTACTCTAGCAAACAATTTGGGGTTGGTCATATGGTTATGATTTTTATGTTTATTGGTTGAAGAGTGAAGATTAGTTCTCAAGTCCAGTCCAGGTATTTTGAAATATAATCTACACAACTGAATTTCTAAACCTTGGCAACTGTTTAGAAATATATGAAAATAAGACAGCAGCCAACAATTATATAGAAGAGTTTTTCATTGTAATATTTGAATGAATAAAAAAGGTGATTCAAATTCTATGCCACAAAAAAGCAGTTTTTAAACATGTCCTCCCTGTAATTTCAACTTATATTTTCTGACCTATTGAATGTTCCCACATTTTACTTTGGGAATTTCCATGACATGTTCACTCTCAAGACAATGCTAATAATGGAAATTAATATAATTCAAGAACATTCATGAGGGAACTCCTCAGTGCATTGCTTAGTCTTTACTGTTAACATGGTTGGGTAGAAAACACACCCTTTGGTGTGTTCAAAGGCTATTTCTAGAAGTAATTAGATCAACAAGGCATTAACCCATGCATAATTTAATCCATTGAGTGATTCAAAATTTGAACAGACTGTTGAGAGTCTGTGGAAATGTATTAGAGGGAGCAGGTTAGAGGAATTGGGTAGATGGAGATGAGCCATCCAGGGCTAGAGCCATTGTGGGTCTTCTTTGTTGCCATTCCACTCTGCTCCCAGTGTTTCTTGAGGTGAAGAAACTCCACTTTCTTGATCCCACTGATAGGCTCTGTCCACTCAAAGAAAGTAAGCAACCAGGGACAGAAATATCTGTAACCAAGAAAAATATAGAGATGGCTGAGCACTTTAAAAGTGTTCTCCTTCACATGAACTCAGTGGAGGGCTCTTTGACACCCCCCAAGGGAGGAGTAGCCTTTCCAGGCCACAGAGGAGGACATTGCAGCCATTCCTGATGAAACCTGTTAAACTAGGGTCAGATGGAATGGGAGGAGGACCTCCTCTACCAGTGGACTTGGAGAGGTTCAGGAGGAGATGAGGGATGGAAGGTGAGATTGGGAGGTAATTAGGGAGAGAGTTATGGCTGGTATACAAAGTAAATAACCTGTGATTAATATATATAAATGTGTTCTCCATCCAGAAGACCCAAAATCTATTCCCAACACCCAAAATTGGAGACTCATAACTTGTGTCTCCAGAGGCAGAAGCATAGATATATTACACATAATCTCATGCAGGCACAGACAGACACATAAACTTACAAAAATACCTTTCAAAAGAGGCATAACTAACAACTACTTCCTTTAAATTGTGTCTTAAAGTGTAGTTAATGCATATGGTACTGTATTCTGTTAAGACATTCACATGTCTTCAAATGTTTAATGTTCAGTTCAGACTGTTTCTTGGCTCTGCCACTGTCTTCCTTTTTCGCTTCACTAACCTCAAACTACAAATCTTGAATAGTTGGTTGTAACCTATCTGACTATTTTTCATCAATTCTTACCTGTTCTTTTTTTTTTTTTTCAATCAGTGTCCATTTCCTTTATAAGCCACAAGAAGATATATTAATAACTAATTCTCCAGTCAAGCAAAGGGATCAAGAAAATGCCAGAATCCATGGTGGGTTGGAAGCACAATGGCTGCAACAAAATAGGGCCTTTACTTAACTGCACTCTGCAAAATGTACTCAATACTTCAGAATGAATTTAAAACAAATACATCATAAATAAATACATGCATATGCATGAATTTTTAGAATATAATTTAATCAATACAACATGTTTTTAAATAGTTTATTATTATAGATGTTAATGAGTGCTTTGTGGAAATGAAGCTACAAAATCTTGCTGAAGTATACATATGCTATAGTCCTTTTGAAAGACCCCCGCCCGCCTCACCCTAAGTTAAACATAGCTAACGCCATTTTGTGATACACCACTGTTTTGAGAAACTCTGTAGGCTAGGTGGGGAACTGGAAAATTACTGAGAAACCCAGCTGTGCCACCCCCTCGGGATATCTGCGGTCAGGCTGCCCCAGTTGAGCTAAGAAACAACTTGTGTTAAGCACCCACATCTGTGGAACTGTTCCAGCTGAGATAGGAGATCTCAAGAAAAACAACAGGTGGCGCAAGTTAAGGGGGTCATCATGACCGTTCCGACCATCCAGTTCCTGGTAACTTGGTGTCCCTGCCAAACTCTGACGCAAATTGTGGTCTCATTTAAATGTACCAATCAGCTCCCTGTAACCATGCTTTTCACTTCTGTAACCGCGCTTCTGCTCTGAAACCCTATAAAACCCCAGCTTTTCACACCAGAGGGCGCGCAAGTCCTCCGAGAGACTTTGCCGCCCCGGGTACCCGTGTATCAAAATAAACCTCTTGCGGCTTGCATCCGAAGGCTGGTCTCGTTGTTCCTTGGGAAGCGGGGTCTCCCCGTCTAGAGAGGCTCAGCGGGAGTCTTTCATTTGGAGGTCCCACCGAGATTTGAGACCCCCACCCAGGGACCACGACCCAAATTCGGGAGGTAAGACTGCCGGCAACAACTCGTTCGTCTGTGTGTCAGTTGGTTTCTGTTTTAAGTGTTCGGTTTTTTCTGTCGTGCATGTGTGTGAACGCTCGTCCTGGTTTTTCGTGGCAGTCTGAGTTTTGAGGCTTGGCCCAAGCCATTTGTATTGGGCAGAAATCGAAAGGAGTTGACGAGCTCGGACTTTCTTTCCGCAGCTCCTGGGAGACGTCTCAGGAGTGTTTTGTAGGGAGCCGATTTTTCGGTTCCCATTTGGTGGGGAGGGAGCCGATTTCTCGGCTCCCGTCCGTTTGGAAGCACGAGCCAATCCATATTTTCGGGGCTTCGCCCCTGTCCGAAGGCTACGTGCTTCATTTGGGAGACGGAGGAACCGGACCTCCAACACAGTCTCCATCTGAATTTTGGCTCTCAGTTTTGCATCGATCTCATGCCGCGCGGCTTGTGTTGTGTTTTGTCTGTCTAATTTTTGTAGTAAGTGTAATAAATGTTTTCTATCTATCTGAAAAAATGGGACAAACTGTCACTACTCCCAAAAGTTTAACTTTACAGCACTTCAAGGAAGTTCGTGACATCGCTCACAACCTTTCGGTGGAGGTGCGAAAGGAAAAGTGGGACATCTTCTGTTCATCTGAGTGGCCAACCCTTGATGTGGGCTGGCCACCAGATGGCACCTTTAACCTAGAAATTATTTTACAGGTAAAGGCTAAAGTCATGGAGCCTGGACCCCATGGACATCCTGACCAGGTTCCCTATATCATCACATGGGAATCTCTGGTCAAAGACCCCCCACCATGGGTGAAGCCTTTCCTCCTTTCCCCTTGCCCGAAACCCACCCCGTCTGCCCCCTTCCTTCCTCCCCCGCTAGTTCCAACCCCGGTTAACTCTACACTTTACCCGGTCCTCATGAAAACAGCTCCAGAGGAGACCTCCGGACATAAGAAGACACCCCCGGTACTGCCGGCAGATGATGGCCCTCTTCTGGACCTTTTGACTGAACAGCCCCCTCCTTACAGAAACCCAGACCCCGTTCGGGAACCAGAGGGGGCAGCCACCAAACGAGAATCCCAGGAAGAACTTACCTCGTTCCCGGTGGCGGGACGATTGAGGGGGCGTCGGGAAGCCCCTCCCGATCCCTCCTCTCAGGCCTTTCCGTTGCGGACGGGGCCTGACCGCCAACTCCAATACTGGCCCTTTTCCGCGTCTGACTTATACAATTGGAAAAATAATAACCCCGCTTTTTCAAAGGACCCTTCTAGGCTCACAGCACTGATCGAGTCTATTCTAGTGACCCATCAGCCCACCTGGGATGATTGCCAACAGTTGCTCCAGACACTATTGACCACCAAGGAAAAACAGCGGGTCGTCCTGGAAGCACGCAAAAATGTCCCAGGAGACGATGGACAGCCCACCCAACTGCCACACAGAATAGACACTGCCTTTCCTTTGGAATGACCTAATTGGGACTTCTCCACTGAGCGCGGTAGGGAACACCTACGTCTCTATCGCCAGTTGCTTATAGCGGGTCTCTGTGGGGCTGCAAGGCGCCCTACTAATTTGGCTCAGGTTAAGTTAGTAACCCAGAAACCTGAGGAATCCCCCTCCGCTTTTCTAGAACGACTCAAGGAGGCATACCGTATGTACACTCCCTACAATCCAGAAGACCCAGATCAGGCAACCAACATAGCCATGTCCTTCATCTGGCAGTCTGCCCCAGATATTAGAAAGAAGTTAGAGAGGCTTGAAAACTTAAGAGAAAGTACAGTAAAGGATTTATTGAAGGAGGCAGAGCAGATTTTTAATAAGAGGGAAACACAGGAAGAAAGAGATGAAAGGCTGAGAAGAGAAGCAGAGGAAAGAGAGAATGTTAGAGAACGTAAGAGGAATAGGGAAATTAGCAAGTTACTGGCCACAGTAGTGACAGGGCAGAGACAGGGTAGGCAGGGCCTGGGAGACCGCAGGGGTCCATGACTAGACAAAGATCAATGTGCCTACTGCAAGGAAAAGGGACATTGGGCCTGAGACTGCCCAAAGAACCCAAGAGGGCCACGAAAGCCTAAACCCCAGGCCACCCTGTTAAACCTGGAAGACTAGGGGAGGTCGGGGTCAGGAGCCTCCCCCTGAACCCAGGATAACCCTTAATGTGGGGGGGCAACCCGTCACCTTCCTGGTGGACACCGGAGCCCAGCATTCGGTGCTCACCACCTCACCGGGACCCTTGACTGACAAATCGGCGTGGGTTCAAGGAGCCACCAGAGGAAAGAGGTACCGATGGACCACTGAAAGTAGAGTACAACTTGCCACCGGTAAGGTTACCCACTCCTTTTTACATGTTCCTGATTGCCCTTATCCTCTGTTGGGGAGAGATCTATTAATGAAACTTAGGGCACAAATCCACTTTGAGGGGACTAAGGCCCATATTACTGGGCCTCAGGGACAGCCTTTGCATGTGTTAACTATAAACCTGGAAGATGAATACCGACTTCATGAGCCTGAAAAGCCTTGGACGCAAGAAATGACTGTCTGGCTAGAAAAGTTCCCCCTAGCTTGGGCGGAAACGGGAGGAATGGGTCTCGCAATTCACCAGCCACCCCTGGTGGTCACTCTAAAAGCGTCAGCAACTCCCGTTTCCATTAAACAATATCCAATGTCGCATGAAACTTACCAAGGAATTAGGCCTCACATTCAGAGGCTTTTAGATCAGGGCATTTTAATACCTTGTCAATCCCCCTGGAATACGCCTCTCCTTCCGGTCAAAAAGCCAGGGACAGAAGACTACCACTGGGTACAGGACTTGAGAGAAGTCAACAAAAGGGTGGAGGATATACACCCTACAGTTCCCAACCCATATAATTTGTTAACTGGGCTTCCTCCAAGGTACACCTGGTATACGGTATTAGACCTTAATGATGCATTCTTTTGTCTGAGGCTCCACCCTCAGAGTCAGCCCATTTTTGCCTTTGAGTGGAAGGATCCAGAATTGGGAATATTGAGTCAGCTTACTTGGACCAGACTCCCACAGGGGTTCAAAAATAGCCCCACCTTATTTGATGAGGCGTTGCACCGGGACCTGGCTGATTTTAGGGTTCATCACCCTGCTTTAATCTTGCTCCAATATGTGGATGACCTCCTCCTGGCTGCAGAAACTGAGGAAAAATGTAAGGAGGGAACAAAGGCCCTCTTGAGGACTTTGGAAACTCTAGGATACCGGGCCTCAGCTAAGAAGGCCCAAATATGTCAGAGGCACGTTACATACTTGGGTTATCAGATTAGGGATGGAGAAAGATGGTTGACAGAGGCACGGAAACAGACAATTCTGAAAATTCCGGTGCCCAAAAGCCCGAGGAAATTAAGAGAGTTCCTGGGTACTGCAGGGTTTTGCCGCCTTTGGATCCCAGGATTCGCAGAGATGGCTGTGCCACTTTACCCACTCACCAAACAAGGGACTCTCTTTACTTGGGGGGATTAGCAGCAGAGAGCCTATGCAGCCATAAAAGGGGCCCTGCTGACCTCCCCTGCGTTGGGGCTTCCGGACTTAAATAAGCCCTTTGAGCTGTTTGTGGATGAGAAACAGGGATATGCAAAAGGAGTCCTGACTCAAAAACTAGGACCATGGAGGCGCCCGGTTGCCTACCTGTCAAAGAAACTGGACCCAGTGGCCTCAGAATGGCCTCCTTGTTTGAGGATGGTGGCAGCGATTGCCCTCTTGATTAAAGACTCTGGCAAGCTGACTATGGGACAGCCAATAACGATTCTGGCTCCTCATGCGGTGGAAGCCCTGGTTAAACAACCTCCGGGCCGATGGCTTTCCAATGCCCGCATGACCCACTATCAGGCTCTGCTGCTGGACACTGATCGAGTGCATTTTGGTCCCATGGTAGCCCTTAACCCGGCAACACTGCTTCCGCTGCCAGAGGGTCCAGAAACTCATGACTGTCTCCAGATACTTGCAGAGGTAAATGGCACCCGGCCTGACCTGACCGACCAACCCCTCCCTGATGCCGACTTCACCTGGTACACCGACGGGAGCAGCTTTCTGGACAACGGAGAAAGGAGAGCAGGGGCCGAGGTTACTACCGAGACCAAGGTAATTTGGGCTAAGGCCCTACCACCTGGCACTTCGGCACAGCGGGCTGAACTCGTTGCCCTAATACAGGCCCTCTGGATGGCAAAAGGTAAGAAGCTCAATGTTTATACTGATAGTCTTTGCCACTGCCCACATCCATGGGGAAATATATCGGAGAAGAAGGGTTGCTTACCTCGGAAGGAAAGCAAATCAAAAATAAAATGAAATATTGGCCCTACTTGAAGTGTTGTTTCTGCCCTCAAAATTGAGCGTCATCCATTGCCCCGGCCACCAAAAGGGAGACAGCCGAGAAGCCAGAGGCAACCGCTTGGCCGATGTAACTGCCCAGGAAGCGGCGATGCGAGGGAGCTCAGACGTCTCCCAGCTTCTAGCCATAAAGCCAGCCGAGGCAGAGGCTCCCTCCAATCTGAAACCCCCCTTCCACTATAGTGAGGAAGATCAGGACCTCCTAAAAGAAATGGGGGCCACTTACAATCCCACGCTAAGACTCTGGAATTTCAAAGAAAAACCTATGTGGCCCCTACAACAGACTCGTAGCCTGATTAAATACCTCCACAAACTGACTCACCTTAGCTCCAGAAAAATGAAAACCCTCCTAGAAAGGGAGGAAAGCTCCCACTATTGGTTGGGGAGGGATAAAATTCTACAACAAGTGACTGAAGAATGCACGGCGTGTGCCCGAGTCAACGCAAGCCGCAGCAAGATAGGCGCGGGGGCCAGGGTTCGAGGACACCGCCCTGGCACCCATTGGGAGATAGACTTCACTGAGGTAAAATCTGGACTCTATGGATACCGGTTCTTACTGGTATTTGTGGACACTTTCTCTGGATGGGTAGAAGCCTACCCTACCAAACATGAAACTGCCAGAGTCGTCACCAAAAAGCTTTTGGAAGAAATCTTCCCCAGGTATGGTATGCCGCAGGCATTGGACTCCGACAACGGCCTGCTTTCGTCTCCCAGGTAAGTCAGTCAGTGGCCACATTGCTGGGGATCGATTGGAAATTACATTGTGCATACCGCCCCCAGAGCTCAGGACAGGTAGAACGCATGAATAGAACTATTAAGGAGACTTTAACTAAATTGACGCTTGCAACTGGCACTAGAGACTGGGTGGCCCTCCTCCCCCTAGCATTGTACCGAGCCCGGAACACGCCAGGCCCTCATGGACTCACTCCTTTTGAAATCCTTTATGGGGCCCCACCACCAGCTGCCCACTTCTTTGACTCTAGCAAAGCCTCCTTTGCTGATACCCCTTCTCTCCAAGCTCATTTGCAGGCTCTGCAAATTGTACAATGAGAAGTCTGGAGACCCCTAGCGGCAGCATACAGAGAGCAACTAAATCAACCAACGGTACCACATCGGTTCCAAATCGGGGACGTGGTCTGGGTGCGACGACATCAGATCAACTAAGGCAGCCAACCTAGAGGCCCAAGAAAAGGACACTGACTCGACTATACTTGGGTCATTGAAAACCAGGCTGGGGACATTGTCAACTCCAGCTCCTGCCTGGGGGCTCTACCCCATTAGCCAAATCTAGAAGTGGTCCTACAGAACCGGAGGGGACTAGACATCCTCTTCCTGCAGGAAGGGGGGCTACCATACTGGCTTAGTTAGAGATAATATGGCCAAGCTCAGAGAAAGACTTAGCAAAGAGAAAAACTCTTCAAGGAGGGACAAACCTGGTATGAGAGTTGGTTTAATAGAGCCCCCTGGTTCACCACCCTTGTCTCCTCCCTCATGGGCCCTCTAATTGTAATTCTTCTGATCCTGTTAATTGGGCCTTGCATCCTGAATCGGCTAGTCCAGTTCATGAAAGCCACCGGCTCTCTGTCATACAAGCGTTGGTGTTAACCCAGCAGTATCATCAGTTTAAACAGCAGGAGACAGAAATTAACTCTCCCTAGGCCCTAGAATGAAATATTCCATTCTAAGTTAGAAGAAAAAGGGGGGAATGAAAGACCCCCGCCTCACCAAAAGTTAGAAGCAGCTAATAGTTAATATCATTTTGTACAGCACTGTTTTGAGAAACTCTGTGGGCTAGGGAGGGAACTAGCTGAAGATATCCCCAGCTGCTGGGGATATCTGCGGTCAGGCTGCCCCAGTTGAGCCAAAAATGAATTTGTGCTGACCATGCATATGAGAAGTTTGTGAGACTGTTCCAGCTGAGATAGGGTCCCTAAGACAAATATTGAGACTGTTCCAGCTGAGATAGGAGCCCTAAGACAAACAACAGGTGGCGGCCCCAAGATTGAGAGCCATCATGACCTTTCCGACCACCCAGTTCCTGATATCATGGTGTCCCTGCCAAACTCTGACTCAAGTTGTAGTCTCATTTAAATGTACCAATCAGCTCCCTGTAACTATGCTTCTTGCTTCTGTACCTGCGCTTTTGCTCTGAGACCCTATAAAAAGCCCAACTTTCCCCTCAGAGGTGCGCAAAGTCCTCCGAGAAACTTTGTCGCCCCGGGTACCTGTGTATCAAAATAAAAGCCTCTTGCTGTTTGCATCCGAATTGGTCTCAGTGATCCTTGGGAGGGAGTCTCCCTGACGGAAGACACCCCAGCGGGAGTCTTTCAAATACTATGTATTTATTTCAATTTAATAAGAACAGACGAAGGCGTGTCTTGAGAGCAGGCTTCCCAGAGTCCTGTGGAGTCGGTACTCAGGAGGTCTCTGTGCTAGATCAAAGCAAGGCCTGGGGCCACCTAACCTGTGTCCATCCTTCAGTGCTCTCCTCAACCTGATTCTGTTGCTGAGGACAACACCTTCACAAGTCATTGGACACAGCGAATCCCAGCTGGCACCTACCGAGAACCTTCACCCTTATAGACTGCTGTTTGTGATACTGGAACATACGCTCCATGCCACCAGAAGAGAAAAGTACACACCAACCAGGCCATGGAGGCCCACTCCATGAAAAGGAACCTTGATCCAATACTGCTTGAGTGGCCAGGAACCTGAGTCTACAGAGGCCAAGTACATTAGAGAAATCTAAATGCTACACTTGTGCTAAATGGCAACAGCCATACTCATGGATTGGTGCCTTGCTAGGCCATCATTGGAAACTTCCTCCTGCAGCAGATGGGAATAAATAGAGAGACCCACGTCCAGTCGACATGCAAACAGTGAGAGGCCTTGGACTATTCCACCCTAAATGAGATGTCTCCAAGAAACCCTAAGCCCCTAAGGGCCCAAGAAACTCTGTGTGCAGAGTGTAAGCGCCAGAGTGGATGAAGGACACAAGGGGAACAAGGACTTGTAAACACAGCAGGACCAACACACATATAAATGCACCCTGACCCACAAGCTAGCTCTTCTTTTACTTTCCCCTGTTGGGGTTGCCTCACCAGGCAAAGAGCTAGTCCTGATGACACTAGATATGCTGGGGTGGGAGGGTGTGCACAGGAGAGGCAGGGTGAGCCCCTTCTCTGAGAAGCCAGGTGAGGCATGATAGGGGAAACAAGGAGGGTAGGACTGGGAGGAGAAGAGAAAGGGGTCTAAGACAGGGATATGAAATGAATAAATAAAATTTTAAAAAATAAAAATAAGAAATGAGGGGGCAGGAGATATGGCACAGAGTTTAAGATCACAGGCTGCTCTTCTAGAGGTCCTGAGCTCAGTTCCCAGCACCAACATGCTGGCTCATAACAATCTATAGTTAGACCTGGCATCCTCATCTGGCATGCAGATAGAATGGTCTACAAATAATAAACAAATCTTCCATAATAAAGAGAACTACACCATGAATCATAAATAAAGTTTCCCTCCCTCCAAAAAGAACACTCATTCCCTTTTTTAATAATAATGATAATAATAATAATAATAACCACCACCACAACAACAATAATAATGATAATGATAATAAATGAAAATCTTAGTTTTCTCCAAGGGACTCTCATTAAGGCAAAAAACCAGACTATTGCATAGGTCCCATGAGAAGCAACAGATGGCAACAGAAAAACTCAAGGGTATACTTGTGGGTTGTCAATGCTGCCTCTTCAGGCACCAGGCATTCACCTGGTACACAGATACACCTATCCCCACAGGCAAAACAGTCATACATGTAAAAATAAACAGATAGATGGGATTTACACTTCTTAGAAGAGTGAAAAAAAAGCACAAGGGTCCATTAGTAAGTAAAGCTAGTTCATTGCACACAGAGCCTCAGTTTAAATTTATGTATTCCCAGTTTAAATGTGTCCAGTTTAAATTCTCCTGCTCAGCCGGGACCAGCCAATCCCTGCTCACTGCAGAAGGAATCCTGGGGTCCCTGCCCCCCATTTCTTTTAGTGAGTGCCTACTATCCCAGTTAAAACAGGGCTGGTCCCAGGAAGGCAGACAGAGATTATAAATTATTCTTAAAGACTATAACAAGAAGCCAGGTGTGGTGTCACATGCCTGTGGCTGTCAGTGGGGCAAGCAGAGGCTGGTGTGAGTTCCAGGCCATCTGGGTTTGCAAAATGAGTTCAGGATATGCAAGGCCACAAGAGAAACCCTGTCTCCAAAAGCAAGGGTTTGCACCCCTGCTAGCTCTTCACACTCCTAGACATGTCCTAAGTCATAAAGTATAACTTCAGCCAGGCTATAAGAAAGTCCTGCTAAGAACAGTGCACACACCTTTAATCCCAGCACTCCGGAGGCAGAGGCAGGTAGATGTCTTTGAGTATGTCTGTGATTTTGAGGCCAGCCTGGTATACAAAGAGGCCTGGACAGCCAGGGCTACACAGAGAAACCCTGTCTCAAAAACCCAAATTAATAATAATAATAAGATTGAAATAAAAAAACAATCAGAGCGAGGCCTGCTGGCACATTGCCAGGTTCCTTTCACAAGGAAGGCACACAGTAGAGTTTATGGGAAAAATAGCAGACAGAAGAAAGATTGAAACTTCATTTTATTTCATTTTTAAAATCTCAATTACATTAATTCTTAGTGGATTTGAGAGACCAAAGACTTAAAATCAGTGGGTGTTGTTTTAAAGTTTAGAGTAGAAGCATGAATAAAGGCTAGTTAGTTGGAGACATGTCTAGCCTCCTTTGGGGAAGAACTAGCCTTAATGCCCTGAGGGGACAAATTAGCCTTAATGCATTCTTTCCTGCCCACTAATTATACAATTGCCAGGAAACTGGCCCATAGGATCAGGCCAGAACTGTATGTAGTCTTGCTGCCTAAAGTGGACCAATCATTTCAAAAGTCAGTTTCCCTTACCCAATCATGTAATGCCAAAGCATGTAAGTCTCTGCTTGCGGTTTTGCCCCATAAAAACCTTGCTTCCCTAGATCTCAGGGCTACATTCCTCTCCTGTGTCCACAGGAAGTTTGTGTCCCATGTCCAAACACCTATACAATTTAAAAAACCTTATGTATTTACAGCAGAGTGTATCCCTGGTCTTTTGGGGTTCCCAAACTGGGCATAACAGTTTCACTCTGAATGAGACCATTCGTAATTTATAAACATCTGCCAATGACAATAAACACTTGTAACCACAGAAAACAACCCAAAACCTACCCAATCCCCCTCAAGAAAAATAGGACATCATTCTCATTGATTTCTTCTAGCTGACATTTTGGACATGCAGAAATCCTTTTGGGGGCCCAAAGAAAATTGAAAAATGTTTAATTAAGCAAGCAATATTTGTGCTCCAGTCTTTGAATGTTGAGAAAATAATAAAAGTCCTGTTTAGAACAGTTTAAAATGCTGGACCAATTAAGATTTGTAGCTTTCTTCAAAGCTCTCTTGGGAGCAGGCCGTGATGAGAAACAGCAATTGAAGTTGTTGAGGCAGGAACAAGCACAATTCTGGAACATGCAAGATACTGGAACAGATGTGTCAATGTCTCAGCATGCTGGAAGAAAAATTCTGTCAGGTTTGGTCCAGCATCTCCAGTATTCACTCCTTTTGTTCTAAAAACATATAATTTCTCACAAGCATTACACAGTTCTAAAATTATAAATATATGAGATGTTCAGAATAAAATTGAACTGTGAACCAATTTTGTCAATGCCAATTAAAAGAATGGCATAATAAATTTTGAGGATATTATAGCCAAGGATTTATTGGCCATGTACCGCTGAAGTTCTGGCTAGAGACATTTTTTGTCTCAGTCAGTTTTAGAGTTGTTCCCATGTGAAGGGATTATCAATTTATATTACCTGTTTTGTTTGGTCTTCTTGATTTCTCTATTCTGGTGTGTGACCAATGTTTTCAGGTGGTCTTCCTCTGTGACACCTGATTTTTATTAGTTTTGAAGGAACCCATAATTTCTCTTCTCCTGTATGAACATATGAAAAACCTCTTCCCCACTGTTTAACACATTCCCTACTGTCCATTGTGAAGTTAGGGTATCTTTGAAATATATAGGCTGAAATAATTCAGCAGTTTTTTTCAATTACCCAGTGTCTTTGTGCAGCTGTTGTTTGTTGTTCATTCACATTTAAGAAACTTAAGGTCAATAAAGCATTATGTAATCTATCTCTGTGGTATTTTAATACCCTTCTGTGTTTGTTAAGCATGTCCCTTAAAGTACAATTCGATTTTTCAATGACTGCTTGACTGGCAGGATTCTGAGGTATACCTGTTATATGTTTTATCTTATAATATGTAAAAAAATATTTCCATTTTATTAGAGACATATGCTGTAGCATTATCAGTCTTAAATTGTGTAGGCATAACCATAACTTCCATCATTTCTAATAAATGTGTAATAACTGAATCAGCCTTCTCAGAATTTATGGCTTTTGCTCATTGGAACCCTGAATCTGTGTCTATAGTATGGTGCACATATTTCAGTTTACCAAACTCTATAAAATAAAATACGTGATTTGCCAAATTTCATTTCTTTGGATACCATTAGGGTTACTTCCTGCAGTTAGTGGAGTTTAGTTATATAATGAACAAGTGGGACATTTTCACACAATTTCTTTGGCTTGTTGCCAAGTGATAGAAAACTCTCTTTTGAAACCTTTGCTGTTAACATGGTGTTTTAATGAACTTCTGAGGCCTCTAACACACTTCCTATCAATAGTTGATCAATTTCATCATTGTCTTGTGCTAGAGGGCCTTGTGGACCCATATCAGATCTGATCTATGTTATATAGAGTGGATTATTACTATTTCTGATTATTCGTTGTAATTGAAGAAACAGTGAAGTTAAGTCCAAATTATCCAGAATTAGATCAGCAGTTTCTATATGCAAAAAAAAAAAACAAAAACTCTTTCTGCATATTGAGAGTCAGTGGCTATATTAAGAGATTCTTGAGAATATGATAACACCAAAATAATTGTATATAATTTTGATTTTTGAACTGAATCATAAGGATTCAGTTTTTAAGGTTTTATTTTGTGTGCCAAAAATATCCATTCTAAGACAGTCCTCCCTCTGCATAATAATTCCTGTGGGAGAATGAGTGGAAAGCAAGATAACCAAAATACAGGCCCTCTTTGGATCAATATGGTCTATATATGCATCTTGTAATTTCCTTTCTACCAGAGCCAATTCATTTTCATCTTCAGTTGATAATGTTGTTGGACTTTTAAAGTTTTTTATCATCCTGTAAGATTTGAAATGTTACTTAGCTCTTGAGTAGCTAAACCAAAGGTAGGCTATAGCCATGTAATATCTCACAGCAATTTTTGAAAATCATTGAGTTTTAATTGGGTTCTAATTTATACTTTTTGTGGTCAAGTATTTTGTAGGCCCATTTTGTATCCTAGGTAATTAATAGAATCTCCCTTTTGTACATTTTCGGACGCAATCTCTAAATCCCAACAAGGCAAAGTTCTATTTATTTCATCAAAAATATTTTCTAATGTTTTTCTATCTGAATCAGCCAATAAGATATCACCCATATAGTGGTAAATTATGGATTGAGGTAACTGCTTATGGATTATCTCACACAGCAGTTGTAAAAAAAAATGGCATAAAATAAGACTGTTCAACATCCTTTGTGGTAAGAACGTCTAGTGATATCTCTTTATTGGACAGCTTCTATTCAAAGTGGGTCCTGAGAAAGCAAAACTTTACCTATCATGTTCATGTAAAGAAATTGTGAAAAAGCAAACCTTTAAATCAATCACTATAATAGGCCATTCTTTAGGTAACAAGGAAGGCAATGGGATTCCAGATTGTAACAGGCAGTTGAAAAGATGGCCTCTGCTGTATTTTGTTTATGGACAGTCTGGACAGTCTGAAACTGTTTTTGATGACATTTTAAAATAATTTTAGCTTCTTTATCAAGAGTATTACCTGTTTTTTGGGCTTGTCTCAGAACTTGGGGGGATGTTAATCTGGGTCTTCCATTGTTGTTACAGATCTCTTTTCCATAAGTTTATGGCTATCTCAGCCACATATGGTCTTAGTTTTCTTATTTGACCTTCAGTTCCTGTACATTTAAGCCATCTAACACTTTTTTTCACTTTAGATAAAGTTCCAACTCTTTGGAATTGAATATCCACCTCAGGTCTAGCACTTCCACAGGGTGCCATTCAGCCTCATGGTAATCCTGTGGGTGATCATCTTCTGCTGGTCTCTGTTGTACACTGACTAAATAAGCTAACATTTGTTTTCTAACCACCTTTGTCTGGCTTTCTTTATTATTATCTTTTGCCTCTGCCTGAGCATTTTCTTTACTTAGTATTCTAAACTCTTCTTTTAAGGTCGGTACCCATATTTCACACCTATCTCTCTGTTGTTTGTTTTGTTCAATAATCTCTTGAATGTCTTGTTTTATGCCTTGCTCCTAACTTTTATTTTTTTATATTGTTCTAGTTGTTCTTTGTGTTTTCCAGTATCTTTTTTAAATCCTCTGCCCTCTTTTTCTGTTGTTTATCATGTTCTGTATGTAAGTTTTTGTATCTCTTGTTTTATGTCCTGTTTTCAACCTTCATTTTTTCTTTATATTGTTCTACTTGTTTTTTCTATTGTTCCAGTATCTTTTCTAAAGCCTTTGCCTTTGAGAACACATAAAAGGCTAAATCAATTATTAAAGTTAAATTGAGGAATGTGAATGTAACCATAGTCATAATTTCTAAACTTTCCTTTATTTCTGTCTTAAAAACATAGAAGAGATTATCAGCCAAGCTCTGAGAAGTCTGTTTTAATGTTTCTCTCATCCTGTTAGAATGTAGTGGCAGCCAGTTTTGTTCAGTCTCAGTTCTGCCCAAAGTAGGCTGTCTTTTGTTCTGAGGCTTATTTAAGAGTCTCTTTTAAAGAGCCAGTAATTTATCTGGGAGGTTTTAGGTTTAAAGTTTGGGTTGTATCGCTGGGATCTCATTCCTCTCACCCACCCAATTATATTAAAGTTAGATTTAAAGGGTGTGGATACTTAGATGAGTTAGGTGCAATTTGTTGTTGGTTACTAATATTTACTATTGATAAATCTTTTAGTTAAGCAGTGGTTATTCCTAAACAGCGGTATAACCAAATCACCACAGAGAGACTAGGATTTATTTAATTAACCTAGAGCACAATGCTGGCCAACAGTTACTCCATCCTAAACCTCTAAGCCCACAGAGTTTCCTACCATTCAGATTCACCCATCATATGGCTTTTAGTGATATTTTAGTTCCAGTTCATTTCTACATGTGGTGCCAAGACCTCTCTTGCAGATTCTCCTCCTCTCCTCTCCTGTCTCCTTCCTTTTCCTCCCACTCTGGACCAGAATGTTTCACCCTATCCTCTCCATTACTCAGTATTGGGGCTGGTTGTTTTAATTGACAATATAGAGAACAAATGGTGGCATGTTTATGCAAACTTGAGACAGGTGATGCTTAGAAAAAGCATCACAATGCAATATCTGCATTGAAACCAGGCAGTGGAATAGAGAAATCAGCATTTGAATGAACAAGGGTAAATTGTATACATCCAAAAAAAGAACATTTATCAATATAATCCCTTGTATCATATTAGAATGTCATGGTCTAACACTAGACCTCAATAGTACCAAAAAAAAAAAAAAAAGAGTAAACAGCCTGTATATGCATGGAAACTGAATTCTACTCAATGACAGCTGGATTATGGCAGAAATAAACTAATTAGACTTTCTAGAATTTAACAAAAATGAAGGCATAACTTCCCCAAACTAATGAGACATATGAAAGTAATTCTAAGAGGAAAGTTCATAGAAGTAAGTGCCTTCATAAAGAAATCTGAGGCATCTCAAATAAATATAACACATGTGAAAGGCCTAGTCAAAAGGAAGCAGACATATGCAAGAGGAGTAGAAATAATCAAACTTAGGGCAGAAATCAATAAATTAAAAACAAAAAAATTATTTCAAAGAATAAACAAAAGCAAGAGCTGGTTCTTGGAGAAAATGACAAAGATAGACAAATCTTTAGCCTAACTAAAACACAGGGAGATACTATACAAATCAGCAAAATCAGAAAATGAAAGGGGGTATAATTACAGACAGTGTGGAAATTCAAAGAATCTTTAGGTTTTATGTTAAAAGTCTATATGCCACAAAATTTGAAAATCTAAATGAAATGGGATATTTTCTTGATAGATTCCACTAATCAAAGTTGAATCTGGATCAGGTAACTAAATGAATAGACCTATATGCCCTAATGAAATAGAAGTAGTCATCAAAAGTCTCCCTGCCAAAAAAAGCCCAGAGCCTCATGGCTTCAGTGCAGGATTCTACCAGACCTTCAAAGAAAAGGTAACGCCAATACTCTTCAAATAATTTCACAAACAGAAAAAGAAGGAACATTACCAAACTCATTCTATGAAGCCACATTCACCTTGATACCTAAACCTCACAAAAGCTAACTAAAAGGCAGGGATATACTAAGAAAAATAATTTCAGACCATTCTCTCTTATGAATATTGAAACAAAAGTACTCAATACAATACTTACAAAATGAATCCAAGAAAACATCAAAGATCTCATCTACCATGTCCAAGTAGGCTTCATTCTAGGTATGCAGGGGAGGTACGATATGCAGAAATCCATCAGTGTAATCCACCCATAAACAAACTGAAAAAGAAAAACCACATGATCATCTCAATAGATGCTGAAAAGCATTTAATAAAATCCAAGCTCAATTAATGTTTAAAGTCTTGGAGATATCAGAGATAAAAGGCACATGCCTAAAGACAGCAAAGATAATATACAACAAGCCTATAGCAAACTAAATGGAAAGCAATTCAAATCAATCCCACTGAAATCAGAGACAAGTCAAGTTTGATCACTCCTTTCTCTTCAACATAGTACTGGAAGTTCTAGCTAGAGCAGTAAAACAACTAAAGGAAATGAAGGAGATACAAAGCAGAAAGGAAGAAGCCAAAGTATCACTATTCACAAATGATATGATAAGTACACATGAGTGACCCTAAAAATTCTACCAGAGAACTACTACAGCTGATAAACACCTTCAGCAAAGTGGCTGGATACAAAGTTACCAAAAAATATCTGAAACCCTCTTGTATATAAAAGACAAGAGGGCTGAGAAAGAAATTAGGAAAAAAAAAAAAAAAAGCCACAAATAACATAAAGTGCACTGGTGTGACTAACCAAGCAAGTGAAAAATTTGTATAAAAAACAAACAAAAAAAACTTCAAGTCTTTGTAGAAGGAAATTGAAGAAGATATCAGAAGATGGAACGATCTCCCATACTCATGGATCAGTAGGAATAACAGCAAAATGGTCATCCTACCAAAAGAAATGTAGAGATTCAATGCAATTTCCATCAAAATACCAACACAATTGTTTACAAACCTTGAAAGAACAATTCTCAACATCACATAAAAACACAAAAAAAGCCAGAATAGTTAAAAGAATCCAGTACAATAAAAAAACTTCTGGAGGTATCTCCATCCTAGATCTCAAGGCGTACTACAGAGAATCAGTAAAAACGGTGTGGTACTGGCATAGAAACATACTCATGGATCAATGGAATTGAATCAAAGACCCAGAAATAAACCCACACACCTACAATGCCTGATTTTTTACAAAGAAGGCAAAACTAATCAATGAAAAAGAACATCTTCAACCAATTGTGCTTATCTAACTGGATGTCCACATATAGAAAGATACAAATAGATCCATACTTATCATCCTGCACAAAAGTAAAGTCCTTGTGGATTAAATACCTCAACATAAAACTAACACTCTTAATCTGTTATTTAAAAAAAGTGAGGAAGAAGCTTGAACACATTGGCACAAAAGAGAACTTCCTGAACAGAACACCAGCAGCACAAGCTCTAAGATAAAAAATCAATAAATGGGATTTCATGAAACTTAAAAGCTTCTCTGAAGCAAAGGACGCTGTCAGCAGAAAAAATGATGGCTTAGCTTACAGACTGGGAAAGGATCTTCACCAACTCTACATCTGACAGAAGGCTAATATTCAGAATATATAAATAACCCAACAAATAAAAAAATCCAATTGAAAATAGGGTTCAGAGGTAAACAGAAATTCTCAACAGAGGAATATTGAATGGTGTAGAAACACTTAAAATGCTCAATGTCCTTAAAAATCTGAGAAATGAAAATCAAAATGACTCTGAGATTCCACCTCACACCCATCAGAACGGCTAAGATCAAAAACTCAAGGGACAACTCATGCTGGAGAGGATGTGCAGAAAGGAGAACCCTCCTCCATTGCTGGTAGAATGTAAACTTGTACAACCACTTTGGAAATCAGTCTGGCACTTTCTCAGAAAACTGGGAATACTGCTACCCCAAGACCCAGCTAAACACCTCCTAGACGTATATCAGAAAGATGCTCAACCATACAACAAGGACTTTTGTTCAACTATGACAATAACAGCTTTCTCATAATAGCCAGAATCTGGCATCAAACTAGATGTCCCTCAATGGGGGAATGGATACAGAAATTGTGGTACATTTACACAAGGAAATACTACTTAGGTATTAAAAACAATAAAATCATGAAATTTGCAGACAAATGGATGGAACTAAAAAAGATCACGCTGAGTGATGTATCCCAAGGACCATGTATGGATATAACCTAGAACCTCTGCTCAGATGTAGCCTGTGGTAGCTCAGTAACCAATTGGTTTCCCAAAATGAAGGGAACAAGGACTGTTTCTAACAGGAACTCAATGACTGGCTCTTTGGCCTCCCCACCCCCCAAGGGAGGAGCAGTCCTGTTAGGCCACAGAGGAGGGCTTTGCAGCCAGTCCTTAAGATACCTGATAAAATAGGATCAGATGAATGCGGAGGAGGTCCTCCCCATCAGTGGACTTGGAAAGGGGCACGGTGGAGATGAGGGAGGAAGGGAGGGGCTGGGAGAGAATGAGGGATCGGGACACAGCTGGGATACAGAGTTAATAAAATGTAACTGATAAGAAAAAATAAAATTAAAAAAGTGGATATTACCCATACATTATAGATTGGACATTCCAAAAACCATAGACTTTAAAAAGCTAAAGTACAAGGAGAAACATAGGAAAGATGCTTAATTCTCATTCAGAAAAGAAAACAAGATAGATGCCAGAAACCATAGAAGAGAGAACAGGATAGCAGCCTTCCATGGATCTTCACCCACAGTAAAATTTTGTATAGAGCACAAAAATACAATATTATTGGAAATGTTTCTTCATGGACTGAACATGGAGTGACTTGTAGGAGTTGAGATGTTGATTTACTTTCTCCCCGCAGATCAGCAGAAATGTATCCCTTGCTGAACACAAGGGTACACAAACCTTGAGAGAAACCATTGCCTGCCCATGGCAGTGACCTTCCTGTCATTTGAGGATCCTCTGTGCTTGGTCCTGGTCTGCATGGCTCTGTGCTTATCTGTCAGCACAGCTGTTGTTTTGGGGATCTTTCTTGAGCACCATGACCCACCCATCATTAAGTCCAATACCTGGACTATAATAAAATCCCTTAATGTCTTCAAATGAAATTATTTACTTCTACTTTTAGTAAGTTTATATAAACTGTATATCTAACCATAACTAAAGAGCCCTTTATTTAAGCAATGTTATATAGATACACTCTATTTTAGAATAGAAACTACTTGAAATCATATTTTAGCAAGTTGTCTATGTTACTTTTAATTTGTGGACAATATAAGTGTTCAAATTTTAATCACATAATAGTAATTGTGATAAATAACACAGGTACTATATAGTTTTTCCCTTAGTATTTTATTTTCCTGAAGGAAACAGGAATTAGGTTGACAGTTGACATCTTCTGTTGGACAGGCAAAAACCTGGACTTCTGGCAAAGGGAGCTTGCAAAATTGTACATCCATAGCAGAAATCAGTGTTCTGAATTCTCAAAATGATGACAATAAATCTACCATATGAACCACTTGTAACTTTCCTTGACATATGCACAATGGACTCAACATACTCCTTCAAAAATATTTTCTCAACCATACTCATTGCTATTCTGTTCACAATAGGTACAAAATGGGAACGCCTAAATATCCTTCAACTGATATAGATAAGTGAAATGGTATGCACATAAGCAGATAGGAATATAAATGATGATATTGATTTAGGTAACTCAGATCCAAAAAACAGATATCACATGTCCTATCAACTCTGAAGCATGTAGCTCTAGATCTTTACTTGTGAGTATTCACCCTACTGTGAAAAAAAGAAAGAGTGTGGTGAAAGCCTGGGACCAGCCCTAGCACTTGATAGTTTCCAGAGAGGAGGGAAGGATAAGGTGGGGCAGAAACAAGTCAGACATGGTTGTCCAAAGAAACTGAGAGTCTTGATGGATTGGCAGTCAGAGTACTTCTTTATTTAGACAGATTTCAACAATAAAAGATAGATTCACATTGTTCTAAAACATAGATGATATCCTTCTTGTCCCCAGACAGGAGTTTTAACTGTCTCTTGGTCATAACTTTAGTCATCACTGATAAACCTTATTTTTTACTATCATTTTCTTCATCAATCCCATAACCTGACATTTTTGAGAATCTGGAGACATATTTGCCACAGCCTGAAAGTCCATTCTCAGTTTGGAAGAATTATCAGATTCAATGGCAATAGAGAGAAAATCTTCAAGCCAGCCTGGGCATATTGCTTTGTCCCAAGAAATATATTATCAAATTTTAATGGACAGCCTCAAGAAAAACAATTTAGACCAAAGCGGCAACAGTTATTATTCAATTCCTGACATAATGCAATGTCAAAACTCATATCTTTGTAGAATTTACTTAGGTGCTAAATCTAAGTGTTCTTTCATTATTTTGGTCAAACAACACCACAGTGATACTGTGTAAGAAAAGGAGGTCCTAATACCTCACTTTAAAAATCATTTTTACAAAACATTCTTAGTCCATCATTATAGACCCTAGTGTAAGGTGAAGATGTCTCCAGCCATTCATTTACATCTCTATCTAGTCATTGAGGGGCATTCCATATGTAGCTCCTAATCTTATATGCCAAGTAATCATCTGAGGATACAGCAGTACAAGGTATTTAATCTCAAATACTATCAACTCTCTTAGCTCTAGAAACTTTGTTTGCCTTTTTAAGAGTATGTTGTTCTGATAATTTTCTTCTTGAGGAAGCACAAGGGTAGATTTTGCAAGACTATCTTGGAGCTGAAGTCTCATAAGGAGTTATCTGCCATTTTTATGTGTGTTACAACTTCCACGAGGAAGACATTCATGTCGGGCCAGATAATTGATATTTCCCCTAAAAGTGAGCAGGGCAGTATTCTCAGGATTTTTCTGGAGAAGCTTAGAAGCAGTACTCCAGGGTGAACGCATAAATGATTCATTAAAAAAATTCCCATTGCTCCAATGGCCCCAGGTTGTACATGTATTGAAAGCCCTCTAAGCATGTAGCAAGTGGAGATCAAGACCAAGCCTGAAAGATAGCATGAAGGCTATTGTAACATGCAATTCAGCTATGCTGGATGTTTGTGAAATAGCTGTGCTGATTTCAAGACTTTAACTGTATATAAATTTTGGTGAGGTTTTAATCCATTTGGAGGTGACTTTTGAGTGAAAATAAGCATCTATTTCCATGTTTCTACATATAGGCATCTAGTTTGGTCAGCATCATTGGTGAAGAATTTATGTGTTTTTCCAGTGTGTATTTCTATTTTTGTTATAGTGCTAGTGTACTTACATAATCAAATATTACTCAGACATTTAAAAAATATAATAATGAAATGTGAAGGTAAATGCACCTTTGCAGGTAACTGAGAGTGAGAGAACCTAGACACCCGAAGACAAATAGGGTATGTATTTGATTTTACATATATATTAGTTGCAAGATGTATGATATGGAAGCAACTGAACATAATACCACAGGGGATACATACAGATTAAGAACTGGAGGTTAGGGGAGGTAGAGATTTCTACATAGGAAAAGGAAATAAAATACTTGGTACAAGTGGAAGGTGGGCTAAAAAGATAGAATTGAAGGAGATTGGGAAAGGAAGAGGGCAATGAAAAGGTAACATGAGGAAAGACAGGTAAAATTAAGGGTCATTTGTTTGGTACAGTGGAAACCTAATGCAATAGAAACTTTCTAAAATACATACATGTAAGAAGCCAATATAAATGAAATCACCACATAACAGGAAAGTCCCAACTGGAAATCTTTTGTCACTAAATAAAGCATCCAGTACTGGTAATAGGTTATATTTTATTGAGGTATTGGCCAAAGTAGTGTGATTGTAATGCCAAAACAAAACAGGCTTTTGTCAAGACTAGAGGTTGCTCTCCACAAAATGACTGCAATGCCCTATTGCTTGAGACAACACTTACACAAATCATTGAACATACATAAATCATGCCTATATAGGACCTTCACACTTACATATTAGCAACTTTGATACAGGGAATACTCTGCACACTACAAAAGGAGAAATATAAACGCTAACCCAACTACCAAACCTTTGAACTATAACAGTGTCCTGTAAGACATAATAATGCAACAGTTGTAGGAGTAAATAACCAATCTATAGTTTGACTCAAGGCCCATTTCACATGATGGAATCCACACCTGACACTGGTTTATTGAACAAGAAAAAGAAATTACATAGCCCAGGGTTCTAGAGAAAAAAAAACAACAAATACTCCGTTCTACTAAAAGAAATAAAATGACCATTGACACCATTCTGCTATACTCATAGACTAGGGTCTTATTCTTCCATCATCAAAGAAGCTTCCTCCTGCAGCTGATGGAAACAAATTCAGAAATCCGTAGAGAAAATAGATATTCAGTGAGAGACCTCAGAATACTCAAGTAGAAATGGAAATTTTCCATCAAATTCATGCCCTCCACGGTCGTTGTAATTTAGCCAAAAGAGTGTAACAGAGAGAAAGGATAGAGGATACCAAAGAAGAAAGCACTATAAATTAAGATGACTGAAGCATATATAAATTGTGAGATACTGAGGCAGCATGCACTAGGCCTTTTAATATTCTGCACCAGATGTGGTTATACAGCTGAAATGAGAAGTGCACACCTGGCTTTGTCCCAACCCTTATCTCTAATTGATAAGCACTTGCAAATGAATGCGTGGGTTTCTCCAAGGGACACTCATTTTATCCAAGGAACTTCTCTTAATTGTACATTTGAGAGTACATTCCAAAAGTTAGATGGCCAAAAAATTCACTCACTGGCACATTTGGATTTTGATGTCCTATAATTCTTTGCATGCATTTTATTATAGTTCTCATTTCAATTTGCTGAAGTTTTCTTGTTCATTTTTAACTTTTATTAATTTCACTTTATTCACTTTGTATCCCCATAAACTCCTCCCCCTTTCCTCCTAATCCCACTTTCCCTCCTCCTTCTTCACACATGCCCCTCCCCAAGTCCACTGATAGGAAGTCTTCCTCCCTATCATATTCTTGCCTACCTTATCAGGTCTCAACAGTAATGGCTGCACCTTTTCCTCTGTGTCCTGGAAAGGCTGCACCTCCCAGGAGTAGGTGATCCTACTCCTGAGCCATCCACTTAGTTCATGTCAAAGACAGCCCCTGTTACCCTTATTAGGAACTCATAAGGAGACAGATACTTATGGGCTACATCTGAGCAGGGGTTCTAGGTGTTCTTTATGCATGGTCCTTGTTTGGGAACAGGACCCCTGGGCCCATATTTTTGGTTCAGTTGGCCTTCTTGTGGTGTACCTTTCCCATCCAGGTCTTTCTATCTCCTGAATCTTTCTTTGAGTCCATGCTCTATGCTCAACATTTGGCTATGAGTCTAACCATCTGTTTCAATACCTTGCTATGTATATTATTTCAGAGGCCCTCTCTGATAGGTTCCTGCCCTGTTCTCTGTCTTCTCCCATTACCAATGTCTATCCCATTTGCCCTTCTGAATGAGGATTAAACACCTTCCCTAGGATCCTCCCTGTTGTTTAGCTCAATTAGAACTATAGATTTTAGTATTTTTAATCCTGTATTATACAACTAATATCCACTAATAAGTGAGTATATACCATGAGTGTCTTTCTGCTTCTGGATACCTCACTCAGGATGATATTTTCTAGTTGCCTACTTTCGCCTGCTGATTTCCTTGTTTTTAACTGCTGAATAGAATTGCATTGTGTTAATGTACTACAAATTCTGTATCCATTCCTCAGCTGTGGTACATCTAGGTTGTTTTCAGATTCTGGCTATTATAAAAAAAATGCTATTATGAGTATAGTTGAGCAAATGTCCTTGTATGGTTGATAATGTACTGAATATATGCCCAAGGGTGGTATAACTAAATGTTGAAGTAATACTATTCATAAATTTCTGAGAAAGCACCAGATTTCCAAAGTGACTGTACAAGTTTACATTCCCATCAGCAATGTAGGAGTGTTCCCTTTTCTCCACATCCAGTCCAGCTTGTGTTGTAGATGATGTGATAATACACATAAATGACCCTAAATATTCAAACAGGGAATTCCTACAGCTGATAAACACCTTCAGCAAAGTGGCTGGATACAAAATTAAATTTGAAAAAGAAATCTGAAGCCCTCCTGTATACAAAAGAGAAAGAGGCTCAGAAAGAAATTAGGGAAAAAACACCCTTTTACAATTGCCACAGATAACATAAAGTACCTTGGTGTGACTCTAATCAAGCAAATGAAAGACTTGTATGAAAAAAAATTCAGGAAGATATCAGAAGATGGAAAGATCTCCCATGCTCTAGGATTGGTAGGATTAACATAGTAAAATGGCCACTCTACCAAAAGAAATCTACAGACTCAATGCAATTCCAATCAAAATACCAACACAACTCTTTACAGTCCTTGAAAGAAAAATTCTCAGTTTCATATGGAAAAAATGAAAAAATGCAGAATTGATAAAAACATGCCAGTACAATAAAAGATTTTCTGGAGGTATCTTCATCCCACATCTCAAGTAGTATAGAGTAACAGTAATAAAAAATGACATGGTACTGGCACCTGTACTTTAAATCTGAAAGGGTGTGCATCTACTCATTAATAATTTTATTAAATCATATCAATAAGTTGAGTGGGAAAAAAAAAGTATAGGGAAATCACCTGCTGTCTCAGTTTCAGACGCAGCTTGAGGGTGCTCAGATAGCCAATGCTGCCTTGGGCTATTGTTTCTGCTCATCAACCTTAAAGCATCCCTGGCTTTTCTATTGTTCTCTAAGATTTTTTACATCAGAGTCATAAGCAAAAACATCTTCCCAACCTTGTCAAACAATCTTTTTTTCAAATTCTTTCTAATTATAATGGTCATTGCTAAAAACCTACAACTATGGTCCCTTTCAAGAGCAGTGGTTAATTCATTAATTTGCTCCAGCTTGATCTGCAAAAAGATATCAAGCATTGTTATAATAAATGCCAGTGATATTGGCCAGTGAGGGGGCTAGAAGCATCCTTAGAGTTTTCATACAACTCATGTTATAAGGAATATGGGCATCATAATGGCATCAAACAGAGTTATGTTCCACAACAGCACAAAGTCCTCAGTATAAGCAGTGCTTGGGGTTATGCTTCTCCAAGACAAACTCATCATGACTATGCTAACAGGGGAGCCAAATTACATGAGTGCTACAGATGTTTTGCTGTTGCTCTTGCATGGCTTTCAACAGGACCAGGTAGCCAAAATAGTTTGCCCATATATGGGGAAGGGGGGAATTATGTTAGCTCAGGCCCTGGGAAGAATTCAGGGTATTAGGTGGGCTATGCCAGCCTGTAGGACCATATAACATGGAAGGACTGAGGGATTGCTAAGAGAAAATTAGCAGGTAGGTCTGTTTTGATATGTTAATTATGAACATCTGCCATTTGCTCCAGGTATGAAACCTACATCTATGGAAATATAAACTTCAGAGAGAGCAGTATGGTCTCCATTAGGAAATGATTAAAAAATGAGCTTACAAGGAAGAAAGGTGGCAAAAACAAAGATTCTAATTTTCTTTTATTTCTTTATATTTGCTCTCTTTTCTTTGAGGGAGGGTGGGTACACAGACTGGACTCAATTTTTTGCTGTCAAGTTTGTTTTTCTAATTCATTTTATTTTTTTTTTCAAAATTTATCCATTATATATCCCTATTAAAGGCCACTCCCTCAATTCCTACTGTTCCCACCCTCCCTCCATTTCCCCCATATCCCCTTCCCCTAGTCTACTCAGAAGAGGAGCTCCACTCTTCTGACATCAACCCATACATTATCAAAACAGTACTCAGTTACTAAAAACAGGGAAATAAAATGTCTGCTCTTATTTCTTCTCCATAGGCCACTGTGCTCACCTCAGAAGATTTCATACCATGAAGCTTACCTGTGAGCTTACTGTGAAATCAACACTAGGTATAACTCATTTTAAAGAGTTCCACTCCCAAGACAGTGTTTGATTTACCATCTCATATCCAGAAACACATGAAATTTGAAATGCTATAAAGTGTGAAACATTTTATCACAAGCATTTCAGAGAACGTGGTTCTCTTGCTGCCTGGAGGCTGTTTCCCACCAGCCCAAAAGGAAGGAGGGCCAGAAGATGATGTATAAAGCTTGAAAGACTTGTAAGCATAACAGTGATCAGACTCACTGCGAACCACCTCAGAAAGTAAGTTCAACTTTAATTCCAGAAAACAGAAAACAGAGGCTTATATCCCTTGGGGAGTGCCTGGGATGCTCCAAACATAGGTGTAGATAATTGTTTAATACTAGGCAATTCAAGGATGCTCGATTTGCATTAAACAGCACATTCGTATTGTATGAATAAGAAGAACAAGAACACAGAACCAAATTATCCTATATTTGAAGGGAGGGGAGATTTATCAGGGATCTTTGTCAAAGGCCATCTATCAAATTTGATTGGTGGTGTCGATTGCCTAAAGACACTCTCTAGATGAAGCCAGGCAGAGAAAACTCACCCTTGACATGGTTACACATCTAGGCCAGAAGCAGGGTCATACAAGGAAAAGAAAGCCTCCTCTCCCATATCTCAAAATTCAGTGTGGGTTGTGATGTTTTTCAATAGTAACACTGGAACAATAGGTATGCATATACAAAGAAACTTCTACAGGCTACCACTGCTGTGATACTCTCAGAGGACTTCCTGGCTGGTGTTAGTTCACCATTCCCTACATATTCATCCACTGGACTAAAAGTTTCTTGTGTAAAGTGAGACAATTGAAAACAGTAAATGTTGAGAATCAGGATTATCAATAAGGCTCCCCTAAACACCTTATTATATAATACTGTTGCATGTAATTGATATTCACCATTCATTGTATTCTTTTATAAGTTTATTTATTTTAAATTCCAATCGTAGTTCCCCTCCCTTCTCTCCCACAGTACTAATCTCCATTCCTATTGCACCTATTCCCTTTCCCCTTCAGAAAAGGGAGGTCATTTCCATTGAGCTAGTTTTTCAGTTGTGTTGGATATCAGTGGACCAAAGCACACAAAGGCCTTTCCACATTGCTTATACTCACAGAATTCCTCTCCAGTAAGGATACTTTTATGATGATGATGACTCTAGATTTGTGCAAGGCCTCACCATTTTAACACATTCATAAGTTTTTCCTCTATTATGAATCCTTTCATGATGATGAAGATTATACAAATGTGGAATGGTTTCACCATGTTACAAGCACTCACAGGCTTTCTGTCCATTAGGATTTCTTTCATGAGTGTGGAGATTATTCTGAAGTCCAAAAGTTTTTTCACATTGGTTACAGTCAGACATCTTTCCAGTATGTGTTATTTTATGTATTAGGAGATGTTATGTGCAAAGGCTTTGCCACATAGTTATATTCATATGGTTTCCCTCCAGAATGTGTTGTTGTCTTAGGAGATTATTGTTACATGCAAAGGATTTATCACACTAATTACCCTCACAAGGCTTCTTTCCACTGTGTGTCTTTTCCTGTTTTCGGAGACTACTCTGCTGTGAAAAGGCTTTATCCCATTGGGTATATTCATAAGGTTTCTTTCCAGTATGTGTTCTTTTATGTCTTATGAGATGACTGTTTTGTGCAAAGGCTTTACCACACTGGTTACATTCATAAGGTTTCTCTACCAGTGTGTGTTCTTTTATGGCTTATGAGATGACTGTTTTGTGCAAAGGCTTTACCACACTGGTTACATTCATAAGGTTTCTCTCCAGTGTGTGTTCTTTTATGGCTTATGAGATGACTGTTTTCTGCAAAGGCTTTGCCACACTCATTACATTCATAAGGTTTCTCTCAGTGTGGTTTTTTTTTATGGCTTAAGAGAGTACTGTTTTGTGCAAAGGCTTTACCACACTGGTTACATTCATAAGGTTTCTCTCAGTGTGAGTTCTTTTTATGGCTTATGAGATGACTGTTTTCTGCAAAGGCTTTGCCACACTCATTACATTCATAAGGTTTCTCTCCAGTGTGTGTTCTTTTATGGCTTAAGAGAGTACTGTTTTGTGCAAAGGCTTTACCACACTGGTTACATTCATAAGGTTTCTCTCCAGTGTGAGTTCTTTTATGGCTTATGAGATGACTGTTTTCTGCAAAGGCTTTACCACACTCATTACATTCATAAGGTTTCTCCAGTGTGTGTTCTTTTATGGCTTAAGAGATTACTGTTTTTTGCAAAGGCTTTGCCACACTCATTACATTCATAAGGTTTCTCTTCAGTGTGTGTTGTTTTATGGCTTAAGAGATTACTGTTTTTTGCAAAGGCTTTGCCACACTCATTACATTCATAAGGTTTCTCTCCAGTATGTGTTCTTTTATGGCTTAAGAGATTACTGTTTTTTGCAAAGGCTTTACCACACTCATTACATTCATAAGGTTTCTCTCCAGTGTGTGTTCTTTTATGGTTTAACAGAGTACTGTTTTCTGCAAAGGCTTTACCACACTGGTTACATTCATAAGGTTTCTCTCCAGTATGTGTTCTTTTATGCCTTATGAGATGACTGCTTTTTGCAAAGGCTTTACCACATTGATTACATTTGTAAGGCTTCTCTCCAGTGTGTGTTCTTTTATGCCATATGAGAACAGTGATATAGGGGAAGGCCTTCCCACATAGAGTGCATTTAAAGGGTTTTTCTCCAGTATGACTGCTTTCATGCCTGCAAAGAAAATTGGCACATGTGAAAGATTTACCAGAGTCATTTCATTACACTAATAAA
>JAEOAE010002931.1:0-30922 GCA_036365155.1 Meriones psammophilus | reverse complement strand
CATTGAGGGCATACCATATGTAACTCCTAATCTTATATGCCAAGTAATCATCTGAGGATACAGAAGTACAAGGTATTTAATCTCAAACTATCAGCCTCCTGGATCTGGAAACTTTGTTTGCCTTTTTAAAGTATGTTGTTCTAATTATTTTCTTCTTGAGGAAGTACAGGGGTAGATTTTGCAAGACTATCTTGGAGCTGAAGTCTCATAAGGAGTTTTCTGCCATTTTTATGTGAGTTACATCTTCCACAAGAAAACATTTATGTAGGGCCAAATAATTGATATTTCTCCTGAAAATGAGAGGAGCAGTACGCTCAGGATTTTTCTGGGAAGCTTAGAAGCAGTACTCAGGGTGAATGCAAAAATGATTGATTAAAAATTTCCCATTGTTCCAATGTCCCCAGGTTGTACATGTATTGGAAACCCTCTAACAATGTAGCAAGTGGAGATCAAGACCAAGCCTGAAAGATAGCATGAAGGCTATTGTAACATGCAACTCAGCTATGCTGGATGTTTGTGAAATTATAGACATCTAGTTTGGTCAGCACCATTTGTGAAGATTTTATCTGTTTTTCCAGTGTGTATTTCTATTTTATAAAAGTTATAGTACTAGTGTATTTACATAATCAAATATTACTCAGACATTTAAAAAATCAAATCATGATTCTTGAAGATAAATGCACTGTTGCAGGAAACTGAGAATGAGAGAACCTAGACCCCAAAGACAAATATGGTATGTATTTGCTTTTACATAAATATTAGTTTTAAGATATATGATATCCAAGCAACTAAACATAATGCCACAGGGGACAAATACAGATTAAGGACTGGGGTTAAGATGGAGGCAGAAATTTCTCCAAGGAATGGGAAATAAAATAGGTAGGTACAAATTGAAGGTGGACTAAAAAGGATAGAATTGAAAGGGGTTGGGAAAGGAAGAGGGCAATGAAAAGGTAACACAAGAAAAGACAGGTAAAATTAAGGGTCATTTGTTTGGTACTGCAGAAACCTAATGCAATAGAAACTTTCTAAAATATATATCATATAAGAAGCCAATATAAATGAAATCACCACACAACAAGAAAGTCCCAACTGGAAATCTCTTGTCACTAAATAAAGCATCCAGTACTGGTAATTGGTTATATTTTACTGAGGTCAAAGTAATGTGATTGTAATGCCAAAACAAAACAGGCTTTTTGTCAAGACTATAGGTTGCCCTCCACAAAAATGATTGCAATGTCCTATTGCTGGAGACAACACATAAATCATTGAACATAGATAAAATAGAGCTTGTGCCTACATAAAACCTTCACACCTACATTCCAGCAATTTTGATATGGGAAGTATTCTGCAACTACAAAAGAAGAACTATAAACACTAACCCCAGCTACAAACCTTTTTGAACTATAACAATGTCCTACCTGTAAGACAATATTAGTGCAACAGTTGTAGGAGTAAATAACCAATCTATAGTTTGACTTAAGGCCCACGTCACATGATGGAATCCACACCTGATACTGGTTTACTGATCAGAAAAAGAAATTACATAGCCCATGGTTCTGGGGAAAAAGCAAATACAACATTCTACTAAAAGTAATAAAATGACCATTGCCACCATTCTGCTATACTTATAGACCAGTATCTTGTTTAGTCATCATCAAAAAAAAAAAAAAACTGTCATCCTGCATCTGATGGAGACAAATTCAGAGACCCATAGAGAAAATAGACAGTCAGGTGAGAGACCTCAGAATATGCCCTTTAGGCTCTTCAGTAATTCAGCCAGAAGAGTGTAAGAGCCAGAAAGGATAGAGGATATCAAAGAACAAAGCACTATAAATTAAGAGGACTGAAGAATATATAAACTGTGAGAGACTGAGGCAGCATGCACAAGGCCTTTAGTGTTCTGTCTCTAGCCCTATCTCTAATTGATAAGTGCTTGCAAATGAAATGTAGTTTTCTCCAAGGGACACTCATTTTATCCAAGGAACTACACTTAATTGTATTTTTAAGAGTACATTCCAAAAGGTAGATGGCCAAAAATTTCCCTCACTGGCAAGTTTGGATTCTCATGTCCTATAATTCTGGGATGCATTTTTTTTATCATTTCTCAAATTTGCTGAATATTTTTTCTATTTTTAAAGCTACATGTCATCTGTGTGTATTCAAGTCTTGTTCTTTCATTTATATTTGCTTCTTATATATTTTTTAGAAAGTTTCTATTTTAGTTTTCAAACCAAACAAATGACTAATTTTACCTGTCTTTCCTCATGTTACCTTTTCATTGTCCTCTTCCTTTCTTTTTTATGAGATTCCATCTTTTTAGCCCACAAGTTTCAAGTTTAATATTTTATGAGATTCCTGCATATATGAACAAGTCTGCATCATTTCCCAACTTGGGCTCTTTTTCTTTTTTTTTTTCCTACTCAGATGTGTTTGCTTTTGTCTTTTTGCTATTTTATTTTCTTATTATACATTATACCCCTCCTTTTTTAAATAGAGGGTGAATTTAGACAGGATAGAATGGGAGATGGGAAAGAGTTGTCAAGATTAGAGGAAGGAAAAAATTTTAATCAGTTGAATATATAAGTAAAGTGATTATTTTTTTAAAGTAAAAAAAGGAGAAAAGAAGGAGGAAGATGAAGAGAAAGAAAAAAAAGAAGGAGGATTTGGAGAAAGAAGAAGCAGGAGGAGGAGAAGGAGGAGAAGAAGAAGAAGAAGAAGAAGAAGAAGAAGAAGAAGAAGAAGAAAGAAGAACAACAAGAATTGTGTCCAAACAAATGTTAAATAGCCATGCACAAAAGATCCAGAAAATTTAAAAAGTGCAAAAAAGTAATTTATGAATAATAGAAATAGAAAAAGAAGAAAAAACTCACATCAAAATCCTAGAAAATATTTTCAGCAAAATAATACAAGGATGTATCCTTAACCTAATGAAGAAGGGGTAGCCTATGAAAGTACAAAACGTATACAGAACAACAATTAAAGTGTACTGAAAAGAAATTGTGTTCAGCACATAAAATCAAAACATTAAATGTAAATAAAAGTATATTAAACAAAGAATGGATATTAAAAGTTGAAAATACTAAGTTGCATATAAATTCAGGCTCTTTAGAATAATTCCTGATCTCTCAAGAGAGATTCTAAACCTAGAATGGCTGAGACACATTATATATAATCTTTAAGGGACCCTTATTCCTACATCCAGCAAACTTTCAATAATAAATGATGAATAAAGATATATTGCATAATTAAACTAAACATGAGCAGTATCTCTGTAAAATGTCACTACAGAAGCCAATCAATGAAATACTCCAATCTAAAGTGTTAACCTCACCCAAGACAACACAAAGAATGAATAATCCCAAGCATCAAATCAAGAGGCAAAAACCCCACACCATAACTACAAAATAAAGGGAAATAATAAACATTGCTCATTGAAATCTCTCAACTTGGATGTTCAATTCTCCAATAGAAAGACAGGAACTAACAGAATGGACTAGACAACAATGTCCATTCTTCTGCTGCATCTACTGAACACTCTTTATCATCCAGGTTGTTCAGCATCTCTGTGTAAAAGGATGGAAGGAGACAGTAGAAGAAACTGGACCAAAAAAAAGTTTAGGGGAACTTTATTTTATACAGTTTACACAAACAAATGCAAAAAAAATCTTGAGTCAATTTAAAAGAGAGTATGTACTGTACACACTGAATGAAGTGTTGCACCATTATCCATAAGAAACAGGTGACTTGGGCTGGTCCAGCATACTTCTACACTCATGTTTACTGAAGCACAGCTTACCAGGTGCTAAGATAGAATGGACTTGATTGTCCTGAATCACATGAGTGCAAAATATAATATTATTCATTTTTTTATTCATGGAGACATGTACTTTTGTTTTTTGAGATTTTTTTGAAAGTTTGGACAGTTTATTGTTGCATTTCCAAGGGAAATGCTACAATGATCTGTTATAAATGCTACAAAAATTGAACTATAATTTCTGAGGGTGTTATGAGCATTACTTCCTTTGGATGTCCAATGGATTTGAGAAGCTGCATGCTTCAAGGTGACATGATGAGATGGTTCTTTTAGCTATGTGCTCCAACAACAGCCCTTAATATAATCCTTATATATCCTAAAAATTGTTATCTTTTATTTTCAGTAGTGAAGGGACAGTTACTCTAAGACTTTCCATCTTTCTTTATAATGGAAATCTCTTTTTTAACATAATCACATTATTTCTTGTTTCTCTGTCTTCCCTACAAAATCTCTCATATAGCCCTCTTTTGGCTCTTTCAATTTCAAGTCTTGTGTTGCCAATAACATGTATCATGCATGCATGTGTGTGTGTTTGAGTGTGTGTGTGTGTGTGTGTGTGTGTGTGTGTGTGTGCAAGAGCAAGAGAAAACATTTCAAGAAAGGCAGTCATTTTACTTTGAAATTGTGGATGAACTTAAAATGTATCATCAAATGTTATGACCTGAGCTAGACACAGAAATCAAACATTGTTTGACTTCAGTCCTAATTGAGCCAAAAGCAGTCAGTCCTCTGAAATAAGAATTGAATAGTCAGTATTAGAGCCAGAACATCAGGGTATAGTGGCATGACTTGTCAAAGAACACATTTCAGTGACAAGAGGAATAATATAAAGAAATACTTCAGGGTGTGTGCGTAAGAGCTATTAATAAAGCTTACATTGTTTACTTGAGAAATATTCTGTGTATATTTTTTAAATCTCAATAACCAAAATATTATAATTACTGTGTAAGAGATATTAATTTATTTATATATTATTTATTCTTCCATCAATTTCCTTCTATTTTCATCCTCCTGAATTTTGAATAATCATTCTTTGCTCTTTTCAAGCCAATTTTCATAAAATATTTTTACACACTTAACATACCAAAATTTGATTTGTAAAATATTTTACAATATTATAATACTAGAAATATATAATAAACCACTGAATTTTATCAAGGGTATTTATTATATATAGTATTACAGGAAAAAGGAAATTGAGTGTAGATGAAATACTATTATTTCTAGTTCTTTTTAAGAGACAGTTGCCTGAGTCCAGCCATTTCAGGAAAAAAAAACCTCATTTTTTCTTTTTTATTGATTATTACAATTTATTCACTTTGTTTTCTGGATGTAAGCCCCTCCGTGATCTTCCACCAGTTACAACAAACCTCCCTCATCTACCCCTATGCCCCTCTCCTAGTCCACTGACAGGGGAAGTCCTCCTTCCCTACTATCTTATCCTAGCCTATCTTATCAAGTCTTACCAAGAATGGCTGCATCTTCCTCTGTGGCCTGGCAAGGCTGCACCTTCCAGGAGTAGCTGATCAAGGAGCCTGCCACTGAGTTCATGTCAGAGACAGCTGCTATTACCCTTAATAGGGAACTCACATGGAAACTGAGATACTTATGAGCTACATCTGATCGGGGTTTCTAGATGTTCTTCATGCATGGTCCTTGGTTTTAACAGGACTCCCAGGGCCCATATTTTTTGGCTCAATTGGCCTCCTTGTGGAGGGCCTCTCCCATCCAGGTCTTTCTATCTCCTGAATCTTCCATATTATTCCATACTCTCTGCCCAAATTTTGGCTATGAGTCTAACCATCTGCTTCAATACCCTGTTAGGTAGATTCTTTCAGAGGCCCTCTGTGGTAGGTTCCTGCCCTGTTCCCTGTCTCCTCCCATTACTGATGTCTATCCTGTTTTCTCTTCTAAGTGAGGATTAAGCATCTTCCCTAGGGTTCTTCCTGTTGTTTATATCCTTTATGACTATATACTTTAGTATTTTAATCCTACATTATATGACTAATATGCACATATAAGTGAGTATATACCATAAGTGTCTTTCTGCTTCTGGATACCTCACTCAGAGAGAGTGGTCTTTTCTAGTTGCATCCATTTGCCTGCTGATTTCTTTGTTTTTAATTGCTGAATACTATTGCATTGTATAAATGTGTGTATAAATTTCTGTGTCTATTCCTCGGTTTGGGGACATCTAAGTTGTTTCCAGATTCTGGCTATTGTCAATAAAGCTGTTATGAGTATAGTTGAGCCAATGTCCTTGTTGTATGGTTGATAATCTTCTTAATATATGCCCAGAGTTGGTATAACTGAATATTCTAGTAGCACTATTCATAATTTTCTGATAAAGCACCAGATTGATTACCAAAGTTGTTGTACAAGTTTATATTCCTACCAGCAATGGAGAAGGTTTCCCTTTTTTCCACATCCAGTCCGGCTTGTGTTGCAGATGATGGGATAGTACACATGAATAACACTAAAAAATTCAACCAGGGAACTCCTACAGCTGATAAACAACTTCAGCAAAATGACTGGATACAGAATTAAATTTAAAAATTCTGAAGCCCTCCTGTATACAGAAGACAAATGGACTCAGAAAGAAATTAGGGAAACAAAACCCCTTTAAAAAAGCCATAAATAACATAAAGTACCTTGGTGACTCTAATCAAGCAAGTGAATGACTTGTATGAAAAAAAAAAAGAACTTCAGAAAGACATCAGAAGATCTCCCATACACCAGGATTGGAGGATTAACATAGTAAAAATGGCCACTCTACCAAAAGAAATCTAAAGACTCGATGCAATTCCAATCAAAATACCAGCACAACTAATTACAGACCTTGAAAGAACAATTCTCAGTTTCATATGGAAAAACAAAAAACCCAGAATTGATTTAAAAAAATGCATGCACAATAAATATTTTCTGGAGGTATCTTCATCCACGATCTCAAGTAGTACTATAGGGCAACAGTAATAAAAAATGGCATGATACTGGCTACTGTACTTTAAATCTTAAAGGGGTGTGCATCTACTCATTAATCATTTTTATTAAATCATTTCAAGAAGCTGAGGGAAAAAACAAATATAAGGGAATCAACTGCATTCTCAGGTTTAGACCCAGTTTGCAGGTGCCCAGACAGCCAATGCTACCTTGGGCTATTGTTTCAGCTCATCAACCTTACAACATCCCTGGATTTACTATTAATAGTGTACTTTTCTTAACTTTAAATTGTTCTCTCTAAGATTTTTTACATCAGAGCCATTAGCAAAAACATCTGACCTTGTTAAACAATCTATTTTTTCCAAATTGTTTCTAAGTATAATGGTCATTGCTAACAATCTATATCTATGGCTCCTTTCAAGGGAAGTGGTTCATTCATTAATCTGCTCCAGTAAACATGTGAAAAGAGATCAAGCATTGTTAATTTTAAATGCCAGTGATATTGCCCAGTGACAAGCTAGAAGACTTCTTAGAGTTTTCATACAACTCATGTTATGAGGATTATGGGCATCATAAGCACAACAAGCAGAGATATGCTACATAAGAGCTCAAAGTCCTCAGGAAAAGCAGTTCTTGGGATTGTGCTTCTCCAAGACAAACTCATCGTGACTATGCTAATAGGAGCCATATTCCATGAGTTCTACAGCTGTTCTGCTGTTGCTCCTGCATGGCCCTTGACAGAACCAGGTAGCCAAAATAGTTTGCCTATATGTGGGTGAAAGGGGGGTAAGGTTATCTCAGGCCCTGGGAAGGAGAATTCAAGGTATTGCATGGGCTGTACTAGCCTGGACAGCCAGATAACATGGAAGGACTGAAGGATTTCTGAGAGAAAATGGCAGGTAGGTTTGATTTGATATGTTAACTAGGAACCTCTGCCATTAGTTTCAGGTTTGAATCCTACTTCTATGGTAACATAAACTCCAGAGAGAGAATCATGGTCTCCATTGCATAATGATCTTCAACTGAGCTCACAGGGAAGAAAGGTGACAAAGCAAAGATTCTGTTTTTCTTTTCTTTCTATATATCTTTTTCTTCTCTTTGAGGGAGGGCAGTTACCCAAACTAGACTCAAATTTTTGCTTTTTTGTTTTGTTTTTCTTACTATATTTTATTTTATTAATTGTTTTTATTTTTCACAATTTATTCATTATATATGCTGATTGAAGGTCACTCTGTCAACTCCTACTGGTCCCACCCTCCTCCATCTTCCCCATCCCCTTTCCCTAGACCACTCAAAAGGGGAGTTCCTCTCCTCTATCATCCACCCATACATTATCAGAACAGTACTTAGCTATTAAAAACAGAAAAATAAAATTTCTGCTTGTATTTATTTTCCATGGGCCACTGTACTCACCTTAGAAGATTTCATACCATGAAGCTTGCCTGCAGCCTTACCTTGAACTAAACACTAAGTATAACTCATTTTAATGAGTCCCAACCCAAGATACTGTTTGATTGACCATCTCAAATCCAGAAACATGTGAAATTTGAAATGCTATGCAGTCTGAAATATTTTATCACAGGCATTTCAGAGAATGTGATTCTCTTGCTACCTGGAGGGCTGTTTCCCACCAGCCCAGGAAGGCATGAGCAGCAGAAGATGAGTAGTATAAAGCTTGGAAAGCTCGCGAGCATAACAGTGGTTAGCCACTCTGGGAACCACCTCAGAAAGTAAGTTCAACTTTAATTCCAGAAAACAGAAAACAGTGGCTTATATCCCTTGGGGAGTACCTGGGATGCTCCAAGCATAGGTGTAGATAATTGTTTAATACTAGGAAATTCAAGAATGCTAGATTAACATTAAAGAGCACATTCCTATTATATGAATAAGAAGAACAAGAACACAGAACGAAATTATCCTATATTTGAAGGGAGGAGAGAGTTATCAGGGATCTGTGTCAAAGGCCATCTATCAAATTTGATTGTTGGTGTCCATGTCTAAAGATACTCTCCAGATGAAGTCAGGCAGAGAAAACAAACCCTTGACATGGTTACCCATCTAGGCCAGAAGCAGAGTCATACATGGAAAAGAAACCCTCTTCCCTCATATCTCACAATTCAGTGTGGGTTGTGATGTTTTTCAATAGTACCCCTGGAACAATAGGTATGTGTACACAAAGAAACTTCTACAGGCTACCACTGTTGTGATACTCTCAGAGAACTTCCTGGCTGGTGTTAGTTAATTTCCTACATATTCATCCACTGAACTAAAAGTTTCTTGTGTAAAGTGAGGTAATTGAAAACACTAAATGTTGAGAATCAGGATTATCAATAAGTCTTCCATAAACACCTTATTATATAATACTGTTGCGTGTAATTGATATTCACTATTCATTGTATTATTTTAAAAAATGAGTTTATTTACTTTACATTCCAATTTATCTCCCCCCTTTCACTCCCCCATTACTACCCTCCATTACTATTGCCTCTATTCCCTTTCCCCTTCAGAAAAGGGAGGTCATTTCCATTGAGCTAGTTTTACAGTTCTGTTGCATCTCAGTGGACGAAAGTACACAAAGGCATTTCCACATTGCTTATACTCACAGAATTCCTCTCCAGTAAGGATACTTTTATGATGATGATGACTCTAGATTTGTGCAAGGCCTCACCATTTTAACAAATTCATAAGTTTTTCCTCCATTATGAATCCTTTCATGATGATGAAGATTATACAAATGTGGAATGGTTTCACCATGTTAAAAACACTCACAGGCTTTCTGTCCATTAGGATTTCTTTCATGAGTGTGGCGATTATTCTGAAGTCCAAAAGTTTTTCATTGGTTACAGTCAGACATCTTTTCCAGTATGTTTTATTTTATGTATTAGGAGATGTTATGTGCAAAGGCTTTGCCTCATAGTTATATTCATATGGTTTCCCTCAGAATGTGTTGTTGTCTTAGGAGATGATTGTTACATGCAAAGGTTTTATCACACTAATTACCCTCACAAGGCTTCTTTCCACAGTGTGTCTTTTCCTGTTTTCGGAGACTACTCTGCTATGTAAAGGCTTTATCCCATTGGGTATATTCATAAGGTTTCTTTCCAGTATGTGTTCTTTTATGTCTTATGAGATTACTGTTTTGTGCAAAGGCTTTACCACACTGGTTACATTCATAAGGTTTCTCTCAGTGTGTGTTCTTTTATGTCTTATGAGATGACTGTTTTGTGCAAAGGCTTTGCCACACTCATTACATTCATAAGGTTTCTCTCAGTGTGTGTTCTTTTTATGGCTTAAGAGATGACTGTTTTTTGCAAAGGCTTTGCCACACTCATTACATTCATAAGGTTTCTCTCAGTGTGTGTTCTTTTATGGCTTATGAGATTACTGTTTTGTGCAAAGGCTTTACCACACTGGTTACATTCATAAGGTTTCTCTCCAGTGTGTGTTCTTTTTATGGCTTAAGAGAGTACTGTTTTGTGCAAAGGCTTTACCACACTGGTTACATTCATAAGGTTTCTCTCCAGTGTGTTTTCTTTTATGCTGTATGAGAGTACCATTGTTTGCAAAGGCTTTACCACACTGCTTACATTCATAAGTTTCTCTCCAGTGTGTGTTCTTTTATGGCTTATGAGATGACTGTTTTGTGCAAAGGCTTTGCCACACTCATTACATTCATAAGGTTTTTCTCAGTGTGTGTTCTTTTATGGCTTATGAGATGACTGTTTCGTGCAAAGGCTTTACCACACTCATTACATTCATAAGGTTTCTCTCCAGTGTGTGTTCTTTTATGCCGTATGAGATCACTGTTTTCTGCAAAGGCTTTACCACACTCATTACATTCATAACGTTTCTCTCAGTATGTGTTCTTTTATGCCGTATGAGATCACTGTTTTCTGCAAAGGCTTTACCACACTGGTTACATTCATAACGTTTCTCTCAGTATGTGTTCTTTTTATGCCGCGTGAGATGACTGTTTTTTGCAAAGGCTTTACCACATTGATTACATTTGTAAGACTTCTCTCCTGTGTGTGTTCTTTTTATGCCATATGAGAACAGTGATATAGGAGAAGGCTTTACCACATAGAGTGCATTTAAAGGGTTCCTCTCAGTATGACTGCTTTCATGCCTGCAAAGATAATTAGAACATGTGAAATATTTCTAGAGTCATTTCAATACACTAATAAATATATTTATCTATATGAATTAATTTTATAATTCAGTCTAATGGTAAAAAGAATAAAATTTTAAATGTTTATCACTTTATTTATATTCATGGTATTCTTCATTATGGGTATTTTTGAAGATCCCTGTGATAGTAAGAGCATTTGTTATTTGATTCAAATTTATAGCATAATTTTTCTATAGGAGATTTTCTTAAATATATGAAGAGTATTGTAAGAATTCAGAGTTTTAGCACAGCAATCCCATTCAAAATTTTTGTACTGTATGAATGACATTTCATTAACAAAGTGAGTCAGGACAAGCAGAAGAAGTTCCAAATTCCTAGTATTCATAGGTATTTTCAGCAATTTGAGTTTGCTGATGAATTTTCAGTGAAGTTGCAAAACCAATTAACAGTAACCATTTATCACATTCAGAAAATCTCAAAGTGGGGACTACTACAAAATCAATTGTTCTTGGAAAAAGACAGGTACACTGCTTCCTTTCAATATCCCTATGCTCATGTGTCTTAGAAACATTGTGACATATGATATACCAATTTAAATTACAAAATAATAAAAGATTCCAACATTGAATTAACACAGTTTGATTTTGTTCATCATACACATGTCATATAGGGATTAAGGTTTCTCTACAACAATATTCTTGATTCTCATAAGCTGCTCTTTTCACTAAACTTTACAATGTTACTACATGAAAATGAGTAACACTGGTTGTACTATGAAATATTTGCTTATTAGAAGGTTTTGGACACATACTGATCACCACTCAATGTGTATACCTCTTGCAATATCTGAGTAGATAGAATGAGACTAAACAGATTGGCAGTTCAACTCAGTAGCTGTAATATCCATAATATTCAAATGGTATTTTCTGATACAATATTATTTTATTTTTTTCTATTTTAGGGAGTGCTTTGAAAACACAAATCAGATACCTGACATTTAAAGTACACATGGAACTGTGAGATTTTAATGATCATCAGTACACTTAAACCAGTGCTGTTTTTACACTGTTGCTTTTCTTTCAAACTTCCAGGACACAGCCATGTGTGCTGGTACATGCCTTTAATCCCAGCACTTGTGGACACAAAAGCAGGCTGATCTGTGTGATTTTGAGGTCAGGCTGGTCTAACAAGCAAGTCTAAGAAAGTCACAGATACCCAGAAAAAAAAAAAAAAAAAACTATTTCAAAAACAGAAAATAAAAAAGCAGCCAATAAACAAACAAACAAACAAACAAAAAAAAAAAAAACAAAACTTCCAGGACTCATTAAAATTTAAGATTCATATCTGTATCAACATGCACATAAAGTTACCTTTTATTACTTGTAAAAAATTTGAAAAAGTTCTTCAATATTATGATCATCCCAATTGTAGCCTAAAATATAGTACCAGAAAATATATATTATTGGAAATATTATGTTATTATTAAGGCAAAACTTAAATCACTATCTTCTGTGACCCTTAGAACCATGCCTGATTTATTCACTTCATTCCTCCTCATTCAAAATTGGAATTACAGAAGAGGATCAATAACAAAGTAAGAGTTGTCTCTTTATTTTAAAAGTGAAAGAAAATTTGCAGTCTTACCTATAGCAGTGAGGTTTTCACAGGTCTCTAGCATCACATTTTGTAGAGTTGCTTCTGGGAAGGTTCCAGCAAAGCCCACTCTTCTTGGCTGAATTTCACATACACATCATTGAAGGTCACTGAATTCTAAAATATACCATACATTTGTACAAAAGAAAGATTGGCAACAATATAAATTTATACTTCATTGGCAATATAATCATATAATTCTAATGCTTCTTCTATTTATTTTCTGACACTGAAGTGCTAGTGTTAGACAGTTGGGTGCTGTGCAAAAGGTGAAGGATGGAGAAAAGAAAAAGCCTAAAGGTTAGATTGTAAAGGAAACAAAAGGTGTGCTTTGAAAACCTGTGTTAAAGGTGTTTCATTAGTTTTTAAGACATGAATATGTAGCAGACATTAGTTGGGTTCTTGAGTGATCTATGAATCATCTTCAATTACTTGGGTGAGTAGGTCAGGACCCTGTCATGAGACAGGGGAAGGAAAAAAACATTCATGATATTTTATCTAGCAACAAATGAGATGTGGCTATCAGGGTATTGTGAACAGATGGGTGTTGTCAGTCAAAAGACAACATGGCACTGAATATCATGTTTTGACCAGGGATCAGAGATGTGGCATACAAGTATATGAAAATGGGGGTTCATATATTTGTGGAAGGGAAATTAGACTACAGTGAATAGATGGATAAAAATAATGTGAGTGGCAAGCAACAATAATCATACCTGATAACATCATATTTCTGAGTGACCAGACAAAAGAAAAGGCATAGAACACATGATTATTCTTTGATCATTGTTTTGTATATTCTCCCTTCTAAATCATGTACAGTCTATAGTTTAAAAATAAATAATAAAACTTTTCTATTAAAAAATAAGTGTTAATGTTATCACTAAGAAAACAGAATTAAAAGAAAATCTGAATAGGATAGAGGTTTGGAATAGTCATGGCAATTAATGTGGACAAAGACAAACAGAACAAAATAGTAAGAATAGGAAATAATAGATGAACAGTTAAGGAGAAATTTAGAACAACAACAAAAAAAATGATGGACAAGCTGGGTGTATTCTGTCATGCCTTTAATTCCATCACTCAGGAGGTAGACACAGGTGTATCTTATTGAATTGGATGCCAGCATGATCTATACAAAGAGTTCTAGGACAGCCAGACCTATATAGTAAGACAGAGTCTCCCCTTTAAGTCAATAAAACAAACATAAAAGATGGAAAGAACTGAGAGTGTTTACTGAAGCTTCTACAAGGAATTATACATTCACTCCAGTTGTATTCATTTTCCAGAAATCTAAAATGCCCTAGCTTAAACTGTAACTTTAATAAGATTTTACTAAAAGGAATGCATGTTTAAACAGCTAAAAATGGAAAAATGAAAATATTAGCAATGAAAATGATGATCTTAAATAAACAACATAAGGCAGGAGAGATGGCTCAGCAGTGAGGAGCTCTTGCTGCTCTTGCAAATAATTGGTCTCAAATGTCAGTGTTTAACTGGGACCCACTACTATCAATTGCTATAAGTTCATGAGTTCTGAACACATCTTTGACTACTGTGAGGATCAGGCACACAAGAGGTTCATATTCATGACTACAATCAAAATACTCATATTCAGTAAAAATTAAAAACAGATTCCAGATTGCAGGGCTGATTGCATACTGATCAGCGGGGTAACAGAGACTGCACAGTGACAAATAGTTGGAACAGTTGGTCCCTAAACAACATTGACTGTGTTTACCAGGTGATAAGAAACCCAATGATGAGAAAACAATTGGGTTCAACCTCAGAGCACCCAGCTAATCCCTGGAAAATTTCCTGGGCTGTTTTGGCAGGAATAAGGTTTTCAAGGAAATAGACCCAAGAAGTGTGTCCTGATCACCATCCCAGGCTGAACTGTGTGCCCCAGACCACCAGAGACTGGGAGTCCCACTCTCAAGAAAAACCCACAGGGAAGGAAGCAAGTGGGAATGACTGAATGTCACCCAGTCTATCCATGAAACGGTCCTGTAGACTTGCAGGTGCACAGCAGCCAGCCCTGAGTGGGATTCCAGCCACCAGACCCACACAACCAACTCTCCATCACAGACAGAACTGTGTGTCCCAGGGCACTAAAGATGGGTTTCCCTGTAGAAAGAAAACCCCACAGGGAGGAAAACAGCAGGTCCCAGCTTAGACCACTCAGCTGACCCTCCCACCACCACTACCACCACCACTACCACCACCACATATGGGAATATTATCGGAAAAAGTTCCCAGTTTCTTGTCCAGTCACCAGCTTGGAGCCACCATGCAAAGCAAGTGCCTATGCACTCTACACCCCCAACAGTACAGACTGGGTCTTTCTGTTGGGAGAAACCCAAAGGTGGGAGAAACATCTGGCCCTACCTCAGGACACCTAGCTCCAGAAAAGTTTCTGGTTATCTACAGGCTCCAGACTCTAGCCTCCTGCTGTACACATGAGAGTGGTGATCACCTGACACTGATTACCACCTGGGTACTGGGGCACAGAGTTCCAAACTCAGACCTACAGAAGCCTGGGTTCCCTGAGATCAACCCCCAGATACTGCTCCAAGGGACAACCAGTTATCCTAACTAAACTGACCAAACCAGGTTACAGCAGCATCTCACTAAATTTACAGCAAGAAACCCAGCAGCAGGGCAGCTGTCTCCAGGACTTCTCTGGGTGAGAGGATAGCCACTTTACTAACAAAGGCAACAATTACTACTCAGGTCTGTATGCCTGAGATGAGCTGTGGCAATTCCTGAAAAACCCCTGCCATTCAGTGACCATACCTAAAAAAACGGAGGAGAGCTCCTTTGGGAAAAATCATCTTCCTGCCAAGGGTATTCCACCCACCACAGGATTCCAGGAAGTACCAGAAACTAACACCCAACACCTAAGATATCCCAATGGGTAGAGGCCAGTGTAAAAGCTCAACCAACAAAAGACAAAGCAATATGGCATCTCCAGAACCCAGTTATTCAGGAGCAAGCAGCCCTGGATACCCCAGCATAAAGACAATTTCAGGCCAATCTCTCTTATGAACATTGATGAAAAAATACTCAACAAAATACTTTGCAAACCCAATACAAAAACACATCAAAGATATCATCCACTACAACCAAGTAGGCTTCAGGCCAGGTATGCAGGGGTGGTTCAATATACAAAAATCCATCAATATGATCCACCATATTAAAAAACTGAAAGAAAAATAAACACATGATAATCTCCTTAGATTCTGAAAAAGCATTTGAAAAAATCCAGCATCCATTCATTTTTAAAGTATTGAAGAGATCAGGGATACAAGGCATATACCTAAACACAGTAAAGGCAATATACAGAAAACATATAGCCAACATCAAACTGAATGGAGAGAAACTTAAAGCAATCCCACTGAAATCAGGGACAAGGCAAGGCTGCCCCATCTCTCCATATCTCTTCAACATAGTTCTCAAAGTCCTTGCTAGAGTAATAAGACAATTAAAGAAGATCAAGGGGGATACAAATGGGAAAAGAAAGAAGTCAAAGTATCACTATTTGCAGATGATATGATAGTATACCTGAGTGACCCCAAAAAAACTACCAGGAACCCCTAAAGCTGACAAATACTTTCAGCAATGGGGCTGATAAAAAATCAACTCAAAAATCAGTAGCCCTTCTGTATACAAAAGACAAAAGTGCTGAGAATGAAATTAGAAACACCCCCTTCATTTTAGTCAAAAAGGACATAAAGTACCTTGGTGTGACCAAAACAAGCAAGTCAAAGACTTGTATGAAAAAATTTCAAGTCTCTAAAGAAAGAAATAGAAGAAGATATCAGAAGATGGAAAGATCTCTCATGCTCATGGATGGCAGGATAAACATAGTAAAAATGGTCATCTTACCAAATGCAATATACAGATTTAATGTAATTCCCATCAAATTACCAACACAAATCTTTACAGATCTTGAAAGAAAAATTCCCAACTTCACATGGAATAACAAGAAACCCAGAATTGCTAAAACAATCTTACATAATAAAAGATCTTCTGGCAGTATCTCCATCCCTGATCTCAAGCTGTACTATAGAGTAACAGTAATAAGAACTGCATGGTACAGAACACCAACTAGTGGATCTATGGAATTGGATAGAAGTCCCAGAAATATACCCAACACTCACTCCTGATTTTTTACAAAGATGCCAAAACCATACAATGGAAAAAGATAAATCTTCAACAAAAAGTGCTGGTCTAACTGGATGTCTACATGTAGGAAAATGCAAATAGATCCATATTTATCACTCTGCAGAAAAAACTAAAGTTCAGGTGGATCAAAGACCTCAGTATAAAACCAGACATACTAACCCTGTTAGAAGAAAAAAGTGAGGAAGAGCCATGAACTCATTGGAACAAGGGACAACTTCCTGAACAGAACTTAACAGTACAGGCTCTAAGAGCAACAATCAATAAATGGGACCTCAAAACTGAAAAATGGGTATAAGTCAAAGAAAACTGTTGTCAAAATAAAACGACTGCCTGCAGATTGGGAAAGGATCTTCACCAACTCTATATCTGACAGAAGGTTAATATCCAATATTTATAAAGATTTCAAGGAAACACAAAAATCAAAACCCAAATTAAAAAATGTTACAGAGCTAAACAGAGAATTCTCAATAGAGGAATATAGAATGGCAGGGAAACACTTAAAAAATGTTCAACATTCTCAGTCATCAGGAAAATGCAAATCAAAACCACCCTGAGATTTCAAAATACAACCATCAAAATAACTAAGACAAATAACTCAAGTGACAACTCATGCTGGATAGGTTTTGGAGAAAGAGGAACCCTCCTTCATTGCTGGTGGGAATGTAAACTTATATAACCACTTTACAAATCAACCTGGCACTTTCTCAGACAATTAGGAACAACGCCTCCTCAAGATCCAGCTATACCACTCCTAAGCATATATCCAAAAGGCGCTCAAGTATACAACAAGGACATCTGCTCAACTAAGTTTGTAATAGCTTTATTTGTAATAGCCAGAAGCTGGAAACAGCACAGATGGCCCTCAGTTGAGGAATGGATACAGAAATTGTGGTATATCTATATGATGGAATATTACTCAGCAATGAAAAACAAGGAAAACATGAAATTTGCAGGTAAATGGTGGGAAATGGAAAGATCATCCTGAGTGAGGTATCCCAGAAGCAGAAAGACTCACAGGGTATATACTCACTCATAAGTGGATATAGGATATAAAATATAGGATAAAAATACTAAAATCTGTACACCTAAGGAAGTTAATCAGGAAGGAATATGCTGGCTAAGATCCTCAAACATCATGCAGAAAGGCAAAGGGATGGACATCAGATGAGGGAGAATACAGGGACAGGACAGGAGCCTACCACAGAGGGCCTTTGAAAGGCACTACACTGCAGGGTGTCAAGGCAGATGCTGAGACTCATAGCCAAACTTTGGGCAAAGTGCAGGAAATCTTATGAAGAACTGGGAGATAGTAAACCTGGAGAGTACAGGAGCTCCACAAGGACAGTAAACAGTTCAAAAATTCTGGGCACAGGGGTCTTTTTGAAACTGGTGCTCAGCCAAGGACCACTCATGGAGATGGTCTGAAATCCCTGCACAGAGGTAGACAATGGTAGTTCAGTATCCAAGTGGGCTTCATAGTAATGGGGACAGGGACTGTCTCTGACAGGAACTCATTGGTCTGCTCTTTGATCACCTCCCATTGAGGGGGATCAGCCTTGCCATGCCACAGAAGAAGACAATGCAGCCACTCCTAATGAGACCTGATAGACTAGGATCAGAGTGAAGGGGAGGAGGACCTCCCTTATCAGTGGACTGGGAAAGGGACAGGGGTGGGAAAGATGGAGGGTCAGATTGGGAGGGGAGGAAGGATGAAGGTACAGGGGGATATAAATTGAATAAAATGTTATTAATAAAAAAAATAAGAAAAAAGAAAACAATAAAATGTTGAAAGATTTTTTTAAAAACTATGCTGTTACACATATGTTTCAAACTTTGAAAATATTGACTGATATCAGTTATTGCTCCTAAATAAAAATAAATAAAAATAAATAAATAAATAAATAAATAAAATGAGGAAGGATACTTCATACTCATCAAAGGAAAATTCCACCAAGATGGCATCTGTATTCTGGGCAACAATGCCTTAAATACAAGGACACCCACATTTGTAAAAGAAACATTAATAAAACTTAAAGAATATATCAATCACCATTCATTAATAGTGGGAGAGGTCAACATGTCACTATCATCAAGGAACAGAGCAATGGAAAAAAACTTAAACTGAGAGAATAATGACACAAATGGATGTCATGAATCAAATGGACCTAATAAATATCTAGAGAATTTTTTAACCCAAACAGAAAATAATGTATCTTTTTCAGCACCCCATGGACCCTTCTCCAAAACTGAACATACAATAGGTCACAAACCAGGCCTCAAAAGATACAACAAGATTGAAATAATATCTTGTATCCTATCAGACCATGATGGACTAAAGATGGACCTCAACAATAACAGAAATAACAAAATGCCCACACACGTGTGAACTGAACAACTCCTACTCAATGAAATCTAGGTCAGGGAAGAAATAAAGAAAGAACTTTCTACAAACAATGAAAATGAATGCACATCATACCCAAACTCATGGGATGCAATGAAAGCAGTCCTAAGAGGACATTTAATAGCACTAAAGGCCTTCATAAGCTATTAGAGACATGCCATACAAGCAACTGAATGGCACACCTTGAAAGCCCTAGGAAAAAAGAAGAAACACACCCAACAGGAGTAGACCACTAGGAATAACCAAAGTCAGGGCTGAAATCAATAAATTAGAAACAAAGATTAATTCAAAGAATCAACAAAACCAAGAGCTAGTTTTTTGAGAAAATCAAATATATAGACAAACCCTTAGCCAAACAAGTAAATGGCAGACAGACACTATCTAAATCAACAAAGTCTGAAAGGAAGAGAGAGAGAGAACAGACATTGAGAAAATCCAAAGAACTATTAGCTCTTGTGTCAAAAGCCTATATGCCACAAAATTTGAAAAATCTAAATGAAATATATAATTCTTTTGTTAGATTCCACTTACCAAAGTTGAATCAAAATCAGGTAAAGATATTAAATAGTCTTATACTGCCTAAAAAAAAGAAGCAGCCATCAAAATCCTTCCAACCAAAAAAAAAAAAAAAAAAAAGCCAAGTCTTGAGATGATTTCAGAGCAGAATTCTACAAGACCTTCAATGAAGAGTGAAAACCGATATTCTTCAAATTATTCCACAAAATAGAAATGGATGCAACATGACCAAACTCCTTTTGTGACCTGAGCAGTCACCTTGATAAATCCTCAAAGACCCCAAAATAGAAAAAGAACTTCAGACCAATCTCTTTTACGAACAATGATGCAAAAATACTCAATAAAATAATCGCAAACCAAATCCAAGAACATACCAAAAATGTCATCCAACATGACAAAGTAGGCTTCATCCCAGGCATGCAGGAATGGTTCAATATATGGAATCTTAATCCATCATATAAACAAATTAAAAAAAAAATACAGGATCATTTTCTTATAAGCCAAAAAAGCATTTGATAATATCCAACAGTTATTCTTGTTTAAAGTCTTGGAGAGACTGGGGACAGAGGCACAGATCTAAAAATAGTAAAGACAATGTACAGCAATCCTATAGCTAACATCAAACTAAATGGAAAGAAAGTTAAATCAATTCCACTGAACTCGGGGGGACAAGACAAGGCCACACACCCTCTCCAAATCTCTTCAATACACTACTCAAAGTCCTATCTAGGACAATAAGACAACTAAAGGAGATCAAGGGGATACAAATTGATAAGGAAGAAGTCAAAGTATTGTTCTTCACAGATGATATGACAGGTAACAAAAGTGACCCCAAAAATTCTACTGTAGGGAACTCCTACAGTTGAAAGTGGTTGGATATAAAGTTAACTCAAAAAAAAAAAAAAAAGTTGCACACCTGTATGCAAAAGACAAATGGACTGAGAAAGAATTAGGAAAACAACACCCTTCACAATAGGCAGGAAAAAAAAAAAAAAACTGACTTGGCGTTATCCTCAACAAGCCAGTGAAAAACCTATATGAAAAAAAAGCAAAACAAAACAAAACAACAACTTCAAGACTCTGAAGAAAGAAATTGAAAAAGATACCAGAAGATAGAAATATCTCTCATGCTCATGGATCAGTAGGATCAACATAGTAAAAATTGCCATCTTACCAAAAACAATCTACAGATTCAAAAATATCCCCATCAAAATATCAACACAATTCCCCTGGACCTTGAAAAAACAATTCTCAGCTTTATATGGAAAAATAAAAATTCCAGAATAGCTAAAATAATCCTGTACAATAGCAGATCTTCAGGAGGTATCACCACCCTGCTCTCAAGCTCTACTATAAATCAATAGTAATAAAAACTGCATGGTACTGGAATAAAAACAGACTGGTGGATAAATGGAATTAAAGTGAAGTCCCATAAAAAAAATCACACACCTATGGACATTTGATTTTTTGTCAAAGAATCCAAAACCATGCAATGGAAAAGGACAGCATCTTCAACAAATGGTGCTGGTCTAACTGGAAGTCCACATGTGGAAAAACAAAAATAGATCCGTATTTATCACCCTGCACTAAACTAAAGTTCAAGTTGATCAAAGACTTCCAAAATAAAACCAGATATGCTAAATCTGTTAGAAGAAAAAGTGGGAAAGAGCCTTGATCTCATTGGCATAGAAGATAACTTCCTAAACAGAATACCAAGAGCACTGGCTCTAAAATCAACAATTAATAAATAGGATCTCATGAAATGAAAAGATTCTATGAAGCAAAGAACTTTGTCAATAGAACAAAATGACAACCTACAGCCTGAGAAAGACATTCTCCAACCCTACAAACAACAGAGAGCTCTATAAATAAAAAACAAAATAAAAAGAGCTCTATAAATTAAACTCCAACAAACCAAATAATGCACTTTCAAACTGGGGTACAGAACTAAACAGAATTCTCTACAGAGGAATATCAAATGGTGGAAAACACTTAAATAAATGCTCAATATCTATAGTCATCATGGAAATGCAAATCAAAACTACACTGACATTCTATCTTAAACCCATCATGGCTAAGAAAAAAACCTGAAATGACAGCATGTGCTAGTTAGAATGTGAAGAAAGAGGAACACTCCTCCATTGCTGGTGGGAGTGCAAACTTATACAACCACTTTAGGAATCAATCTGATACTTTCTCAGACAATTGGAAATAGTATTACTTCAAGACCCAGCTATACCATTCCTGGGCATATAACAAAAAGATGCTCCACCATTTAACAAAGACATTTGTTCAACTATGTTCATAGCATCTATATTCATAAATAGCCAGAATTGTGAAACAACCTACATGTCTCTCAACTGAACAATGGTTACAGAAATTGTGGTATATTTAATAATGCAATGCTACTCATGTATTTAAAATAGGGAAACCATGAAATTTTCAGGCAAGTGGATAGAACTACAAATGATTATCCTAAGTGAGGTAACCCAGAAGCAGAAAGACATGCATGGTATATAATCTTTTGTAAGTGGATAATAGCCAGAATACAGGATAAATGTACTACAATCCACAGACCTAAAGGAGCTAAATAAAAGGAGGGCCCTATGAAGGATGCTCAATTCTCATTCAAAAGGGCAAATAGAATCGACATCAGAAGTGACTGAAGAGAGGGAACAGGATGAGAGCCTAACATACATGTCCTCTGAAAGTCTCTACCCAGCAGGGGTTCAAACAAATGCTAAGACTCACAGCCAAACTTTGAGCAGAGCACAGGGGGTCATAGGAAAGTCTTGGGGGATAGAAAGACCCATAGCTGACAGGACCTCCATAAGAAGACCAACAAGGACAACAAATCTGGGCCCATGGGGACTTGCAGAGATTGATGGACCCACCAAAGACCATTCATGAAGAGGAACCAGACCTCTGCTCAGATGTAGCTGATAGGCAGCTCAGTCTCCATGTTCAATCCATAGTAAGGGGAGAAGGTGCTGGCTTTGACAAGGACTCTGTTGTATGCTATTTGATCATTTCCCCTTGGTGGAGGGGGCATTGCTATGCCACAGAGGAAGAGGATGCAGGAAGTCCTAGTGAGACTTGATAGCCTGGGTTCAGATGGTAGGAGAGGAGGGTTCCTGTATCTGAGATATAGGAAATGGGATAAAGGAGGAAAGAAGAATGGATGGTGAGACAAGGAAGAGTCAAGGGAGAAGATTACAATTGGAATGTTAAGTGAAGAAATTATTTTTTAATTTAATTAATTTATTTATTTCAATGTGTTCACTTTGTATCCTTGCCATAGCCCCCTCTCTCATCTCCTCCCAGTCCCACCCGCCCTCCTTCATCTGCCCCTATGCCCTTTCTCTAGTCTCCTAATTGAGGAGGAACTCCTTCCCTTCTAGCTTATCAGGTCTCATCAAGGATGGCTGCATCATCTTCCTCTGTGGCCTTGCAAGGCTGCACCACCCAGGAGGATGTGATCAAAGACTCGAGTTCATGTCAGAGAATAAATAACAAAAACAAATTTAAATTAAAAATAAATTGAATGTGAATAAAACAAACAAATAAAATAAAAAAATACAACAGGTAAGAAGAGTGTCACACACCTACAATTCAATGACTTGGAAAACTCAGATAGTGTTAGTGTCATGAATAAATGGCATCCTAAGAAATTAAATATACTCCCTGCCAAATTCCAAATGCAAGATGTTGATGAAGATCAACACAATAACCTATGCTTACATATACAAAACAAAAGAAAATAAATACCTAAAACTCTATATTCCATGCTCAGCAGCCAATGATGGTGATCTTGATGCCAGGCATGTTGGCCTAGATTTAAGCCCAACACTCGACTGTAGTTAGAGCTGTAAGTTCAAAACCAGCCTGGTCTACATACAAACGTTCAGGAAACATCCAGGAACTCTGGGACATTATGACAACACAACATGCTGATAATCAGATTAGAAGAAGAAGGATGAGATCAAAGGTCCAGAAGATATTTTCAACAAAATCATACAAGAAAAATTTCTTAACCTAAAGAGGAAGATGTCTATCAAGGCACAAGAAGCATACAAAATACCAAAGACAGTGGACCAGAAAAGAAAGTCCTCTTAACAGAGAATAATCAAAACGCTAAATATACAGAACAAAGAAAGAATATGAAAAGCTGCAACTGAAAACAAACAAACAAAGCAAACTAACCAACCAATCTGACAAACCAAAACAAACAAAAACCAACCAAAAAAGAAAAAAAAAGGCAGATCTATTGGACTTAATCCTGTATTATCAGTAAAAATGCTTAGACAGAGTGCTTCTGACTCTAAAAAACTGCAGAAGCCAATACAAATTACTAAATATGCCCAGAAACTTTCAATCAGCAAATGGGGAAAATAAGATGTTCCATAAAAAGGTCAATTTTAAATAATATGTATCTATAAATACAGCCCCACTCAAGGTGCTAAAACCACCACCACCACAAAAATAACAATCACTGTTCAATGATATCTCCTAATACCATTGACCCAAAATCACCAATAAAAAGACACAGGCTCACAAAACAGATGATAAAACAGAATCCAACCTTCATCTAAGTACATCAAACACAGTTTCACATCAAGATAGACATTATCTCAAGGTAAAGGGTTGGAAAAAATATTCCAAATAAATGGACAAGAGTATCAAGCTCATATAACAATTGTAATATCTAACAAAAAGACTTTCAAAAAAAAATTAATCAAAAGATGGAAAAGGATTTATATGTTAAAAAAACATCCAGCAATATAACATTTCAATACTTAACATTTATGCTCCAAACATAAGAGAACCAAAGTTATTAAAGAAACCCTTCTGCAGATTGCATCACATCCTGGCCCTCATAACTGATAGGGGAAGACTTCAATATATCACTCTCACCAATGGACAGGTCCTCCTGACCAAACTGAACAGAGAAATGCTCCAGATAACTAACATCAAAAAACAAATACCCAAATGATGTTTACAGAACATCCACCTAAGCACAAAAGATTGTTCCTCTTCTCAGCAACTCATATATTATTCTCCAAAATTGATGATATACTTGAACAGTGGAAGTCTCAAAAGATATGAGAAACTTGCAATAACCTGCATCCTATCAGACCACTAAGGTTTAAAGCAGCACATCACCAATAACAAAATCAATAGAAAGCTTACAAACTCATAAAAATTGAACAACACTCTATTGAATAAAAAATGGATCAAAACTGAAATAAAGAAAGAAATTAAAGAATTTCTAGAAGTCAATGAAATGAATACACAACATACCAAAACTCATAGTACACAACGGAATTGTTGACCAGAAGACAGTTCATAGCACTAAGTACATTCAGAAAAAAATAATCAGAAATATCTCTTAGTAGCAACTTAACAGCACTCCTAAATACTCTAGAACAAAAAAAAAGAAGTAAACATAACTAAAAGGAGTAGACAGTGAGAAACTACTGAACTGTGTCTTCACTGGTAAAACCGAATGTTTCCACTGGAAAAGAAAGGTGGATCCTATCAAAATTGATCATGATTAGATTTGAATAGTAGAAATCTTCTGAATAAGCAGAGATATCTGTTCATCAGACAGTGTGGTCATTCAGTCCAAACTAACTTAATAAAGACTACTGTTCATCAGACAGTGTGGTCATTCAGTCCAAACTAACTTAATAAAGACTAAAGTTTTGTTCTTAAATAAAAGAAAGATACATTTGTTGTTTCATATTAAAAACAGTTAAGAGGTTTAAAATGTTTGAAGTAAATTCAAAGGTATAAACTTGTTTGAGATGGAATAACTTGGAGTGAATATAACATATTTGAGCATCGTGGTGATAGACCATGCATTTAATCCCAGCAGAGACAAGCAGTTCTCTATTATTTAGTTGTTTTCTAAATTCAGGAGTTACAATGACAGGGTGTTGGTGGTTCATAGCCCTAATCCCAGCATTTGGGAGCCACATGCCTTTTTTACATACCACCTGGGAGTCAGAGGCAGGCACATAGGATTTACAGTGGTTTTATTTAAAAGCTGCTTGTAAAAGGCAGGCTGAAAATCAAAGTTAATGCCCTTTATTATCTAGAATAAATACACTTTAAGGTATATTTGTAAACTTTCAAAGATTTTTTTTAACTTTAATTGAGATACTATACTTTTTCTATTTTCAAAAAATCATTTGCCCTATAAAAGATATAACATGCCTAAAAAGGTACAACCCTCACCCCGGAATTAGGGATGGGGTATGGTTTTGATTTAATCTTTTCAGGAGAATAAAATCATCCAACTAAAGAATATGGAGACCACTGGACACATGAAACTTTGAAGAAAATGACAGATCACCAAAAGAAAATGTCAAAAGCGAAGGAGTAAACTGGCCAACTGGTATCACTCACCTTCATGTTGTCTCTTCTACCTTCTACAGACATAAGTGCAAATTGTCTTTATGTGATTGCTAAAGAACAATCCAAAATCTCTATCTCATATCAGAAAAGCCACCTGGTAAGAAACAGAGGAAAACAGAAAATAAGGGATGATTCTATTGTCATGAATCTCATAATCTTCTGGCATAATGTGACTTCTGTACTTACCACAAACTTCAATAATCAAGAATGTGTACAGTGTTTGTGAAAGTATGAGGGAGTGAGAGAAAAAGCAAAAAACATAAGCCTAAAATATAGTCAAGTTTACATGAAAAGATGTAATGAACTCTAGCATGAAAAATGTGCACTGGACCAGAGATACCTTTGATTTTCTAATTAATACAAATTAAATAAACACAGATTTCAGAACTGCTACAAGACAAACACAAAGTGACACCTAAACTTTTATGTTTCTGACCCTTCAGGTACTACTAACCTCCTTTACAGAGAGTCATTTTGCTCTGGATCTCTCTTAGAAAATGGAGGTGATCATAAAGCTGGGCTATGGCTTGCAGTCCCTCATGTCTCCTTGTGGGTTCAGGCACAGCCCAGCCCTTGCCAACACTCACACACAAAAAAAATTTGGAGAATATTTTAGTTTCTGTTTCCTGCTGCATGAATTATGTCACAATATGTGGAATCTTTCCTATCCACTTATTTAAAACGAGGCACACCTGACAAAATTTTGCATCTCAGAAGTTCCTTTTGTACCCTGGAATTGAATTTCCTTAAATCACGCCATTGTGACTGGTGTTAGTTGAAAGGTTGAAAAAAAAAAACAAAACATAAGTATTGATGAGAGATCACCACCACCACTTCTTTTCTTCCAGTTTCAAAACGAGTTGTAAAATTTCTTATGCAAAGCTCTATGTGGGATACAACATTCATCATTTCTAGAAATGAGACCTTCAGTTTTCCAATCTGTCCACTGCAAAACCAATGCCTGGGTGTGCACACTAGATAGTGATATTATAAGCACCACAACTTTCTACTGCCCAGGCCACAAAGTCCTCACTTCTCTGGAGAATCAAGAAGGGTTGGAGGCCAAGGGATTCTGCCGAGATCACCACATGGAGACCAACAGAACCACAGCCTAAACCACAGTCTGAACCACAGTCCATCTCTTTCAAAGCAGATCAGGCTGTGAGAGCTCAGCAGCCTGCTCTTCCTGGCCTGGGGACAATGGCCCCACACTGAGCATGACATGGCCTCTGGTCTCACTCACAGCTCTTTACAGCTACATCAGAGGAAAATCCCAGAACAAACCCATAAACTACTTCCCACTGTTTCTCCTGACTGCTAGGCCTGCCCAGAGTCCCTCATTAGCTTGAACAATAGAGCTGAGTCTCGGGACAGTAGTAGCTCCTCTATCAGTGGATCAAAGATCAAATGATGCAGATAGCAGAGGCTTTCTAGCTTTGCCCTCACCCCTCTGGGAACACAGAACCCTAGTGTTGTTATAAGAGAATGAAAGTCCCAATTATTTGATTTTAAAACTTGCTAGTGCAGAGAGACAGAGAAAGCACCCATCTGATCCTGCTACTCACCTCAACTCCAAGAGGAAAAAGTCCCAAAAGCTCACAAGTTCAGATGACAGCTCAGGGGGGATAGGCCAAAGGAAGCCAAGGCCAAAGGCTTTCTAGCTCAAAGCCCAAAAAGCCCAAAAGCTATGAAGCTAAAACTCCTTCCACTTTTACACTCTGTCTTAAATACATTTCAGCTGAAAGTTCCACTTACTCTTTAATCCCTATCAGCCGGTTTCTTGCTTTGCCTCTTGACCTTGGGTTAACATTATTTAATGCTGTTCACAGAGAGCTTTTGAATTAAAGGTATGTTCCAGGGCTGACAGAATCATCCCATAATCACCTTTTTAGAATAAACAGAAAATTCTTAGAATTAAGGTTTGTGTTAGGGCCCAACCATACCAAACAAAGCACAGGTTTTTACAGTTCACAATCTAAGGGATCAACCTGGGATCAAATATCCTGCAACACCCTCATCTTGGAAATGATTTAAAATTCAATCTTCCACTCTCCCAGGGCACCTCTTCATTTTCCAAGATACAGGTAATTTATGTTACACACTCAGTGTCCAGTGAATTAATCTCTAACTCATAGTTAGGAAGTCCTTCAGCCAAACTTTGGTCAAAGCCAAACAGTAACAACCATTAAAGAAACAAATGGCCATGAGTTTGAAAGCAAGGAGTATTTAAGCTCATCAAAAAATGATATAAAACAAAAAAGGATGTGGCTGTTCCTAGGTATGTTGGAGTAGAAAGTTAATTATAGATAGAAGAGAGAACATAGACACAGGGAAATGTGGGACAGTCTAGAGTTGACATGACCCTGAGCTATGTGAGAAGAGAGGACAGAGGGTAGTAGAGAGCCAGAACAAAGAGCCGGGAGGATAAATGATAAATGAAAAATTTATCATTTTAAATTTAAATAAAAATTTAAATTTAAATATCATTTAATTTATCATTTAAGATAAATGATAAATTTAAATGAAAAATTTATCATAAAGAAAAAATGATAAATGAAAAAGACCAGGTAACCAAAACAGTTAGAATACATAAGGAAGGATAGCTGGGAGGAGGGCAGCTCAACTCCTGGGCTAGAGAACTGTGTTTGACACCCATACCTTGTAACAGGTAAGGACTGAGGGATGCTGGGAGAACCTGACAGCCAAATCTGCTTTGATTGTTAAGTAGCCACCTTAACGATTTATCCCATCATTTGAGACGTAAGAGTAGAGAGGAATGAGAAGGTTGAAACAATTTCATTATAATCTTAAAAATTATTTTTAAAAGTTGAAAATGGCTTTATGGTCCAATATTCTTCAGGGAATTCAAGTATATATTAGAGCACACAAAGTATTACTCACACCTTTTCTCTCTCAGGTTGTGCATTTTCAAATGGGGGGAGGGGAAAGCATTCCTGTTAGGCACTACCACACCACTTTGTCCAGATCTTCTGTGTGTTTGAACTAGTGTAACTGTAAAAATTTGCTTTCCAGAAACAAGTTCAGCAACTAATCCATATTCTTGATTCTCTTTGTGTATAACTCCCAGCCCTAAGCATACACTTTTCACATTTACTGACCATCTAAAATTGATTACCATTATCATTGCCATCTTCCCTCCTCCCCCTCCCTTTCTGTGTTGTGAAAACACCAGCTTCAAAGTAGGTCAGTGAACTCAATTCTTACACAGGTCCCTCTTTATTTGTAAGCACCCACCTCCAAACAAACAAACAAACAAACAAAACCCAGGGAGGTCAGTGGACACTCATTCACTGATCTCTTTTACCTCACACTGACCAGTCAGGGCACACCTGAAAGGAGTTGAAGGATTATGTTCTAGGCACTGGGCAGTAGAGGTAGCATTCAGTGTTTAAATAAAGTGTAAGCTACATAACATGATCTGCAGGAGACATTGCTTTAAACAAAAACAAAAATCAAAGCACTAGAGAAAAAGGAATGGAATTCTTAATGACTGGGGATTATCAGAGAATATTAACTAATAAGAGAGTAGAGCAGTGATGCATCAACAAAATAAAATTTAATATTACCAACAACTGACTTATTTATTTATTTATTTATTTAAATATTATGAATACAGTGTTCTGCATGCATGTACACTTGCACACCATAAGAGAACGCCAGATCTCATATGAACCACCATGTGGTTGGTGGGAATTGAACTCCTGACCTCTTGAAGAGTATCCAGTGCTCTTAACCTCAACGTTGAAAAAGAAAACACATAGGCATACTGACTTTGAAAAACACAGGCTATTCTCTTGTAGAGGGAAATCCATTAATAAGATACTGTTCCATGTTGTCCCTGTGTACAATATTAGCTGCTGAGATCTGTAACCTGACAAAGCATTAGTCAATAGCCTGTTCCTCAAATTTGAACTGGCAGAACTGTGTCAATGAGGATTGTACATATGGGCATAGGACAGTCCCTTAATTCAAGATTCAATATTTACTGGATCAAGGTACCTGACTCAAATTGTACACCCACAAAACTGGTCTGCTTTCATTTGCATTCATGAGTTAATAAATATGTGTTGGGAATTTACAAATTAAAAAGACATCACCCTGGAACATTTCTAGACAATCCTGGTGAGCAAACATGTGTATCTCAGGATCCTATTCTCTAGCAGGCCTGGTTAGCAGACTACTTATAAGTGGATTGTTTTACAGGCAGTCTTCCCTCAGTTAAATTCTAACTGGTGCCACTAGTTTCTCAGCAATAGGAAATACTTTACATCATCAGTTCTACTCTTCTATATGACAGCTTGATATTGGAGTGCTCTCTGACACAGGACATATCATTTACAATCCCCACAAAGTCCAAATGGATCGTTTAGAACTTAGAGAACCTACCTGACACCCCCAAAGATCACCAGGAAGTAGGACTAAAAAAGGTCACCTAAAGGTCACAAGAATAGTGACTCTACCATAAGGTCAGCTGGAACTAGGCCATGGGTCACCATTTCCCAAAACAAGGTCATAAGATTCCTACCCAAGGAATAGCCTGAGGATAACCACAAGGATGGGAAGGTATCTTATCTCAAAGTGGGGCATTTGTCCTGAGCAACCCACCAACCTTGTAGTAGGACATTCAATGACACAGAAAATACATAACATTCCTGAGGCCAAGAGATACCTTGCTCAATGTTAGTTATGTTAGCTTTGTAAAAAGCTTGCCCTCGCTGAATGTCACCCAATCCTGTAACTGTTAAACTGGAACTTCCTGGTCCTCCCTAAAACCCCAGTCAAATCCCTGCCATGTAGATGCTCAGGGCTCTCCTCTCTGATCCACTATGCTGGTGAT
>JAEOAE010002846.1:0-31682 GCA_036365155.1 Meriones psammophilus | reverse complement strand
GTTAAGTGCTGTTTTACTTTGGACATTTTGAGAGGAAGCTGTTGACCTTATGCCCTGTCACTCTGAATGGTTTAGTGTCAATTTTATGCAAACAAGAATGTTGTCTTACATAATGACAATGCAGTTATCAAAATAGGAAATTCACGTTGACATAATATTCCATTTAATGTGGGTTTTATTGACTATGTTATTACTCACAAAAATGTTAAAAGAAGCTGGTATATTTAAGTGTTTCATTTTTTAAATCTCTTTAGTCTCTTTCAGTATGGAACAGTTCCCTCAACTTTTTCATGATCTTGTCACTTTGATGACTATAGGTCAGTTATATTTTTCTTCATTAATTTATTTATTCATTTTACAGTCCACTCACAACTCTACTCCCTCATCTCTTGCCAGTCTCAAACTCCCAAACACTTTCCCTGTACTTCCCCCAACCAACCCACCCAGGCACATCAAGTTATATCAGGATTAAGTACCTCCTCTTTCACTGCAGCAAGACAAGGCAGCCCTGGATAAGAATATGGGATCCAAAGGGAAGCAACAGAGTCCAAGTCAGAGACAGCTCGTGCTCTAATTGCTAGGGGACTGACTTGAGGACAAGCAGCCCATCAGTTTCATATGTGTAAGAGGCCCAGGCCTAGGCCAGGCATGTGTTTTTGTTGGTGGTTCAGTTTGTATGAGGCCCCATAGTCCCAGGTGAAGCTGACTATGTAGGTTTTCTTAAGGTCTCCTACCTCTCCAATCCTTCCTGTAACTCTTCCACAAGATTCCCAGAGTTCTGCCTAATGTTTGTTTGACTGTGGGTCTGTGCAACTGTTTCCATTATTTCCTGGATGAAGCCTCTCAGATGACAGTTATGCTGGTCTCCTGTCTACAAGCATAGCAAAGATATGAATAAATGACGAAGGCCCAGGCTTTGGGGTGAAAGAAGAGGAACAGCAAATGCATTTTGTGAAGTTGGAAGAGATATTCAGCTCTCCCTAATAGATATTATTTTTCTTGTAGGTGATATGAGCCATAATTTTTGTCTAGTTACATGGCTGTATAGAAGAGATTGTTTTCAAATTAAAACAAATTTTTTACATTTCTTTTTTCCTTCTTTTTTGTGGGGGAGAGAAGGAGTCATCAAGACATGGACTCTGGGTGTGTAGTCCAGGCTGTTCTGGAACTCTTCCTCAGACTCACAGAGATCCACCTGCCTTTGCCTCAAAAGCACTGGGATTAAAGGCTTGCACCACTTGATAAGCAGTCAGTACTCTTAATCACTGAGTCAACTCCAGTGCTTTTTAAATTTTTAACAGATATAATCATGTGACTATGTCTACATTAGTTGAATATAAATAGAATGATGAATATAATGTTTCAAAAGTGTTCTAAGGGGATAATGGTGTGTATTCCCTCCTAGCCTTTCTTTAGCTGAGACTGGAGATTGGCTGGGAGGTGGTGGCTCATCTTTAATCCCAGAATTTGGGAGGCAAGGCAGAAGCATTTGGCTCTCTGCATTAACAGCCATCCTAGTCTATAGATCTAGTTCCAGGACAGCAGGGAAACCTACACAGAGAAACCGAATCCAAGCAAGCAAGCAAGAAATGGACTGGAGATGTAGCAGCCATCTTGGGTAGGAGTAACAGAGCAAACAGCTAGAAAGATCCTGGATAACTAATGACTGACAGTAGGGTTGCCATAGCAGGTCTAGATAGCTGCTTTGTGGTTTGTTTTTCTTTGTTCTTAACACGATAAATAACAACATTATATGTTTAAAGCACTATAAATCTGAGTTTTCAGTTACATGCTGGCAAAACAGGTACAAGGTGACAGGATGGGTTATCAGGATCCAGGGACATAGATAGTGAACGAATGTTTTTCAGTGTCATGTGTAACCAATTGAGGACATCATCGAGAGAAGCAGTTATTGAAGAAATTTGTGGTTGAATGTAAAGATAGATGATCTACTTATATGCATTGTACAGATAAGGAGGAGACTGTAAAGTCTCCCTCCTTCCTGTGGCCTCCCATTTTTTCTTGTGAGTATTTAACTCCATCATTGAATAGCAAATCATGAACTGCAAGTTTACTCTAATGAATGATGTACTCTTTTTAGAATTTATACATTTTTTTCAGTTTTTGGTTGTTGTTGTTGTTTGTTTGTTTGTTTTCCCAAGATAGGGTTTCTCCATGTAGCCCTGACTATCCTGGAACTTTCTCTGTAAATCAAGAATGTTCTCAAACTCAGAGATCTGCCTGTCTCTGCCTCCTGAGCACTGCTGGGATTAAAGGTGTGTGCCATCACTGCTTGGCATAAAGGATCATTTTTAACTCTAACTTTCCTTATTTGATTGTTGTTTTTACTAACCAAATTGCAGAATATTGGTAGAAGAAATGATAAGAATTGAGGTTAGCTGATTAAACACCCCCCCATGTGATAAATCTCGATGTGATAGGTATGAACATATGTTTGCAAAATTTTGAATGCGTTTTATTAAAACTTAAAAAGAACAGCTCCATGTACTAGTGTGGTCTGGCTTTTTACTTTCCTTTCTTCCTTCCCTTCCTTCCTTCTTCCTTCTTTGATCTTTATAGCTTGGCTATCCTGGACTCATTTTGTAGACCAGGCTGGCCTGGAAATCAAAAAGATCCACCTGCCTCTGCCTCCCTGAGTTGCTGGAATTGTAGGCTTGCACCAAGATGCCCAACTTCAAATCTTTATTTTTTAAAGGACTCAAAGACATTTTATGAGTAGTTAATAATGCTTGATATGTAAGCCTTACCTGGGGCCTTTCTGTCCTTCTAAGCAGTCAAGATTACATACTCTGGTTTTTCTAGAATTCTTGCCTTATTGTTCTTTTATTTTCACCATGGACCTTTAACAGTTTAAAAGAATTAGGTATTCATAATCTTTGGAGATGCATATAAATTTCAAGGTGATTTTTTTTACATTACTGTTTATTATTATCATTTATTACAATTTATTCAAATTGTACTGTGGCTGTGCCCCCTCCCTCATCTCCATCTGCTCACATCCTCCTTCCCTCTTCTGCGCCTAAGCCCCTCCCCTAGCCCACTGATAGGCAAGATCCTACTCCCCTTCTATCTGACCCTAGTCTATCACGATGTTTTATACAAGTATCCCTCCTATTGTTGCACACATATTATTACAGTTATCTAGCCATCTATCTCACATCTATCATCTGTCTATCTATCATCTTTGTCATATATCTATTACACACATAATATTGTTGTGAAAATCTGTTATTTCTTCCAAAGAAACATGTTTCAAAAAATTGTTCAAAAACAATGTTTTAAATCAAAAGTAATCCAATAAAAATTGGGGACAGAGCTAAACATAGAATTTTCTGTAGAAAAATATCACAGAGAAACACTTAAAAATGCTCAATGCCCTTAGTTATCAGAGAGATGCAAATCAAAATGACCCTGAGATTTCACCTTACACCCATCAGAATGGCTAAGATCAAAAGATCAAAAGACTATTCAGGCTTGTGGTCACCCTCAGCTACAGACCAGGATTATGGGCAGCCAGGGTATATGAGATCCCACCTCAAGAAAGAAAAAAAAAAACAAAACAAAACAAAACAGAACTAGTGTGCAGTGATGAACAGAGAAAGTGGCAGAAGATTTGATGGACTTGGCAGTAGGGTTAGCAGGAACTGCAGCAGGTCCATGGGCACAGCAGCTCAGCAGGCACAGTGAGGGGTCTTAGGCACAGTAGTAGTCTCCAGTGCAGGGCGAGCTCATGCTGTGTCCACCCATCCATCTCTCTCTGTCTGTCATTCTCAGTTTTTAAGTAGAGATTTAAATTTATCTGTGTGTGCCTGTGGGTATACATGCCTGGCAAAGGCCAGAAGAGGGTAAGAGATGCCCAAAAGCTAGAGGTCATTGTGAGCCACCTGATACAGGGGCTGGGAAGCCTAACCCAGCCATCTGCAAGAGCAGCATTTGTCTTAACTACTGAGCCATCTCTTCAGCCCAGTTCTCTGGGTTTTGATGGGACAAAAGTTGGAAACAAGAAGCCCAGGTTGGTCTGGAACTCATCATCCTCCCCAGCTTCTTGTCCTCTGATTACAAGTCTGCACCTTCATGCCTGCCAGTCTTTTTCTTGAATGGTTTCAGGTCCTCATTTTGTGTTCCAGGCCACAGACTGCAGATAACAGTGAACCTGACTTTAGCCCTGTGTCCCTGAGGGTGTACAGACAGAGTGTTTCCCCTGTTGTTAGAGCGAGGCTAGGGTAGACCTACCACCCTGCTAGAGCTTTAAGAATCATGCTGGGACTCCTTTTAATAATTTGTCCTTCATCAGGGCCTTTCCCCTTAACAAAAGGAAAAGCGAATAATTAATTACTGTTTTGTCTAGGGCTGATCCTGTGGATCCCAGGCTTCTGTAGATCTGAGGTTGGAGCTCTATGCCCCAGTACCCAAGTGGTAATCAGCAGCAGGTGAGTGCAGCAGTCATGCATGCAGCAGGAGGCTAGATCCTGGAGCCTGTGGGAACCCATAAACTTTTCCTGAACTGGATGTCCTGAGTTTGGAACTGGTGTTTCCCCCACCATATGGCTTCCTCCCAACAGGGTGACCCAGTCTGTCCTGTTTTGGGGTCCACAGTTCAGTCTAGAATGTTGAGTAGAGCACACAGGAGCAGGTAAGGGGCTTTATGCTGGTGACTGGGCATCTGAAGGAACGCAAAAACTTTTCCTGAGAACTTTTTGGGGGAGTGTGGGGGAATTCCACTGGATGCCCTGAGGTTGGACTTGATGATTCCTTCAACATGGGGTTTCCTCCCAACAGGGAAACCTGGTCCCTGGTGCTTTGGTGCCCACAGTACTGTGTGGGACAGTGATTTGGGTGTTAAAGCAGCTCTCTGGGCTGAGCACCATCTAGAGCCCAGACCTTTTTCAGGGATTTTCTGGGTGACTTGTGGTCAGTCCTGATTGCTTCCTATTTCATGGGGTTTTCTCTAAATTGGAAACCCCAATCTCTGGTGTTGTGGGGCCCACAGTACAGTCCAGGATGGTGATCGAGCACACAGTTATGCGGCTCTGGGCTGGTGACCTATTGCCTGCAGGGACCACAAACTATTCCGTGGTTTAGCTGGGTGACCTGAAAATGGACTGGATTACTTCCCACTCCATGGAATTTGTTCTTAACTTGGAAACACAATTGCTGTGTTTTAGGGCCCAGAATTTGGTAGTCACTGGTGTACTGCTCTGCAGATACTGTCCTCTTGGTACCACCATCTTTGATTCTCCTTTCTTTTATGAAACATTTTTTTTATTTTTCTTTTCTTCTCTTTTTATTTTATTTTATTAATTACAATTTATTTACTTTGTATCCCAGCTGTATCCCCCTCCACCATCCCCTCTCAATCTCACCCTCCCTCCCTCTTCTTCTCCTATGTCCCTCCCCATTCCAATGATAGGGGAGGACTTTCTCCCCTTCCATCTGACCATAGTCAATCAGGTCTCATCAGGACTGGCTTCTTTGTCTTCCTCTGTGAACTGGCAGGATTGTTCCCTGCTCACGTGGAGCTGATCCAAGAACTAGCCCATGAGTTCATGTCAGAGATGGTCCCTGGTCCTATTATTGGGGAACCCTCTTGGATACAGAGCAGCCTTGGACTATTTCTGTGCAGGGGTTCTAATTTATCTCCATGAATGGTCCTTGTTTGAAGTATCAGTCTCAGAAAAGACCCCTGTGCCCATATCTTTGGTTCTGTTGTTCTCCTTGTGGCGCTCCTGTTCCCTCCAAATATTTCTATCTCCCCTTTCTTTCATAACATTCCCTGCTTTCTGCAAAATATTTGGCTATGAATCTCAGCATATGTTTTGATACCCTGCTGGGTAGAGTCTTTCAGAGGACCTCTGTGATAGACTCCTGTTACATTCTCAGACAATTAGGAATAGTGCTACCTCAATATCCAGCTATACCACTCCTAGGCATATATCCAAAAAATGCTCAAGTATTCAACAAGGATACTTGATCAACCATGTTCATAGCAGCTTTATTTGTAATAGCCAGAAACTGGAAGCAACCCAGATGACCTGCAGTTGAGGAATGGATGCAGAAATTGTGGTACATTTACACTATGGAATACTACTCAGCAATTAAAAACAAAGAAATCATGAAATTTTATGGCAAATGGTGGAATCTAAAAGTGATCATCCTGAGTAAGGTATCCCAGAAGCATAAAGACACATATGGTACATACTCACATATAAGTGGATATTAGATATATAATATAGAATGATCATACTAAAATCTGTAGACCTAAGGAAGCTAATCAAGAAGGAAGACCGTGGTAAGTTGCTTAATCTTTTCTTTCTTTATAACTTTTTTTTTTTTTTTTTTTTTTTTGAGCAAGTTACTCAGACTGGACTCAAATTTTTGCTCTCTGGTTTTGTTTTTCTAATTCTTTTTTTTTTTTTTATTAATTATTTTTAATTTTTTCACAATTTATTCATGATATATCCTGGCTGAAGGCCTCTCCCTCAACTTCTACTGGTCCCATCCTTCCTCTTACCTCTATCCTCTTCCCCTAGTCCACTCAGAAGGTGAGTTTCCCTCCTCTGCCATCCACCCATGACTTATCTCAATACTACTCAGCTATTAAAACTAGGAAATAATATTTTGCTCTTATTTCTTCTCCATGGGCCACTCTGTCCATGTCAGAAGATTCCATTCCCTGAAGCTTGCCTGCAACCTTACTGTGAAATAAACACTAAGTTTAACTCATTTTACAGAGTCCCACTCACAAGACAATATTTAATTGACCATCTCACATCCAGAAACATGTGAAATATGAAATGCTATGAAGTCTGAAACATTTGATCACAAGCATTTCAAAGAACTTGGTTCTCCTTCTTTCTAGAGAGCTGTTTCCTACCAGCCCAGGAAGGCAGGAAGGGCAGAAGATGAGGTTTAAAGCTTGCAAGGCCCACAAACATAACAATGATCAGACACTCTGGGAACCACCTCAGAAAATAAGTTCAACTTTAACTCTAGAAAACAGAGGCTATATAACCCTTTGGAAATTACTGGGATGCTGCATGGATAGGTGTATATAATCATTTAAAACTAGGTACTTCAAGAATGCTTGATTTGCATTAAATAGCACATTCGTATCGTATGAACAAGAGCACAGATCCTAATCATCCTATATTTAAACGAAGGAGAGAGTTAGCAGGGATCACTGTCAAAAGCCATCTATCAATTTTGGTTGGTTTTATCTATGTCTAAAGACACTCTCCAGAGGAAGTCAGGCAGAGAAAACTCACCTTTGCCATTGTTACACAACTAGGTTAACAGCGGGGTCATACATGGAAGAGAAAGCCTCCTCCCTCACATCTCAAAATTCAGTCTGGGTTGTGATGGTTTCCAATAGAACCCCTGGAACAACAGGTATGTGTACACAAACTTCTACAGGCTACCACTGTTGTGTTACTCTCAGAGAACTTCCTGGCTGGTGTTAGTTCACCATTCCCTACATATTCATCCACTGGACTGAACTTTTCTTGTCTAAAGTGAGGCAATTGAAAACAGTAAATGTTGAGAATCAGGTTTATCAATAAGTCTTCCCTAAACACATTTTATAATACTTTTGCATGTAATTGATATTTACCATTCATTGTATTCTTTAAAAAAATAAGTTTATTTACTTTACATTCCAATCATAATCCCCCTCCCTTCTCTCCCCCATTACTACCCTCCACTCCTATTGTCTCTATTCCCTTTCCCCTTTCCCTTCAGAAAAGGAAGGTCATTTCCATTGAGCTAGTTTTTCAGTTCTGTTGGATCTCAGTGGACCAAAGAACACAAAGGCCTTTCCATATTGGTTATAGTCACAGAATTCCTCTCCAGTAAGGATACTTTTATGATGATGATGACTCTAGATTTGTGCAAGGCCTCACCATTTTAACACATTCATCAGTTCTCTCCAGGATGAATGCTTTCATGATGATGAAGATTATACAAATATGGAATGGTTTCACCATGTTAAAAGCACTGTCCATTAGGATTTCTTTCATGAGTGTGAAGATGATTCTGAAGTACAAAAGTTTTTTCACGTGGTTACAGTCAGATAGCTTCTTTCCAGTAGGTTTTCTTTTATGTATTAGGAGATGCTATGTGCAAAGGCTTTGCCACACAGTTAATTCATATGGTTTCCCTCCAGAATGTGTTCTTGTCTTAGGAGATGACTGTTATATGCAAAGGTTTTATCACACTAATTATCCTCACCAGGCTTCTCCCCACTGTGTGTTTTTTCATGTTTTCGGAGACTACTCTGCTGTGCAAATGCTTTATCACGTTGGGTATATTTATCCAGTATGTATTCTTTTATGGCTTATGAGATGACTGTTTTGTGCAAAAGGCTTTCACACTGGTTACATTCATAACGTTTTCTCAGTGTGTGTTCTTTTATGGCTTAAGATGTACTGTTTTCTGCAAAGGTTTTACCACAATGGTTACATTCAAAGGTTTTCTCAGTGTGTGTTCTTTTACATGAGATGACTGTTTCGTGCAAGGCATTACCACACTGGTTACATTCATAACGTTTCTCTCAGTGTGTGTTCTTTTATGGCTTAAGAGATGACTGTTTTGTGCAAAGGCTTTACCACACTGATTACATTCATAAGGTTTCTTTTTTATGGCATTAAGAGATGACTGTTTTCTGTTCTGCAAAGGTTTTACCACAATGCTTACATTCATAAGGTTTCTCCCAGTATGTGTTCTTTTATGTCTTATGAGATGACTGTTTTGTGCAAAGGCTTTACCACACCGGTTACATTCATAACGTTTCTCTCCAGTGTGTGTTCTTTTATGGCTTAAGAGAGTACTTTTTCTGCAAAAAGCTTTTTACCACAATGCATAAGGTGTGTGTTCTTTTTATGTCATGAAAAAGGCTTTACCACACTGGTTACATTCATAACGTTTCTCTCCAGTGTGTGTTCTTTTATGGCTTAAGAGAGCACTGTTTTCTGCAAAGGTTTTACCACAATGGTTACATTCATAAGGTTTCTCTCCAGTGTGTGTTCTTTTTTATGTCTTATGAGATGACTGTTTCGTGCAAAGGCTTTACCACACTGGTTACATTCATAACGTTTTCTCAGTGTGTGTTCTTTTATGGCTTAAGAGATGACTGTTTCGTGCAAAGGCTTTACCACACTGGTTACATTCATAACGTTTCTCTCCAGTGTGTGTTCTTTTATGGCGTAAGAGAGTACTGTTTTCTGCAAAGGCATTACCACACTGGTTACATTCATAAAGTTTCTCTCCAGTGTGTGTTCTTTTATGGCTTATGAGATGACTGTTTCGTGCAAAGGCTTTACCACACTGGTTACATTCATAACGTTTCTCTCAGTGTGTGTTCTTTTATGGCTTATGAGATGACTGTTTCGTGCAAAGGCTTTACCACACTGGTTACATTCATAACGTTTCTCTCAGTGTGTGTTCTTTTACCTATTTTTTTGCAAAGGCATTACCACACTGGTTACATTCATAAAGTTTCTCTCCAGTGTGTGTTCTTTTATGGCTTATGAGATGACTGTTTCGTGCAAAGGCTTTACCACACTGGTTACATTCATAACGTTTCTCTCCAGTGTGTGTTCTTTTATGGCGTAAGAGAGCACTGTTTTCTGCAAAGGTTTTACCACAATGGTTACATTCACAAGGTTTCTCTCCAGTGTGTGTTCTTTTATGTCTTATGAGATGACTGTTTCGTGCAAAGGCTTTACCACACTGGTTACATTCATAACGTTTCTCTCCAGTGTGTGTTCTTTTATGGCTTATGAGATGACTGTTTCGTGCAAAGGCTTTACCACACTGGTTACATTCATAATGTTTCTCTCCAGTGTGTGTTCTTTTATGGCGTAAGAGAGTACTGTTTTCTGCAAAGGCATTACCACACTGGTTACATTCATAAAGTTTCTCTCCAGTATGTGTTCTTTTATGCCGCATGAGATGACTGTTTTTTGCAAAGGCTTTATCACATTGATTACATTTGTAAGACTTCTCTCCTATGTGTGTTCCTTTATGCTGTATGAGAACAGTGATATAGGGGAAGGCTTTCCCACATAGAGTGCATTTAAAGACTTTCTCTCCAGTATGATTGCTTTCATGCCTGCAAAGAAAATTGGCACATGTGAAAGATTTACCACAGTCATTTCATTACACTAATAAATATATTTATCTATATGAATTAATTTCATAATTTGGTCTAATGGTAAAGAAGAATCAAATTTTAAAGTTTTATCACTTTATTTACATTCATGGTATGCCCCTTCATTGTGGCTATTTTTGAAAATCCCTGTGATGGTAAGAGCATTTGTTATGTGGTTCACTTTTATAACATCATTTTTCTATAAGAGGTTTTTCCTATATATGAAGAGTATTGTAAGAATTCAGAGTTTTACCACAGCAATCCCATTCACAAATTTTTGTACTGTATGAATGATACTTCATTTACAAAGTGAGCCAGGACAAGCAGAAAAAGTTCCAAATTCCTAGTATTCATAGGTTTTTTCAGCAGTATGAGTTTGCTGATAAATTCTCAGTGAAGTTGCAAAACCAATCAACAGTAACCATTTATCACATTCAGAAAATCTACTCAAAGTGGGGACTAATACAAAATCAATTGTTCTTGGAGAAATACAGGGACACTGCTTTTTCAATATCCCTATGCTTTTGTGCCTTAGAAACCTTGTGAGATATGATATACCTATTAAATTACAAGAATAATAAAATATTCCCACATTGAATTAACACAGTTTGTTTTTTGTTCATCATAGACATGTCATATAGGGATTAAGGTTTCTCCACAACAATAATATTGACTCTCATAAGCTGCTCCTTTCAGTAAATTTTACAATGTTACTGTATGAATATGAGTAACACTGGTTGTATATGACATATTTGCTTATTAGTAGGTTTTGGACACATACTGATCACCAATTCAGTGTGTATACCTCTTACAATATCTGAGTAGATAGGATGAGACTAAACAGATTGGCAGATCAACTCAGTAGCTGTAATGTCCATATGATTCAATTGGTATTTTCTGTTACAACATTATTTTATTTTCTTCTATCTGAGGGGAGTGCCTTGCAAACACAAATCAGATAACTGACATTGAAGTACATGGAATTGTGAGATTTTAATGATCATCAGTACACTTAAAGCAGTGCTGTTTATACACTGTTGCATTTATTTAAAAATTCCAGGAGGCAGCCAGGTGTGCTGGTACATGCCCTTAATCCCAGCACTTGTGGAGGCAGAATCAGGCAGATCTGTGTGATTTTGAGGTCAGGCTGGTCTAACGAGCAATTCTAAGTTAAGCCACAGCTACACAGAAAAAAAAAAAAAAAAAAAAAAAAAAAAAAAAAAAAAAAAACTTTCAAAACCAGAAAATAAAAAGCATCCAACAAACCAAAAAAACAAACTTCCAGGACACATTAAAATTTCTTAAGATTCATATATGTATCAGCTTGCACATAAAGTTACCTTTTATTACTTGTATAACTTTGAAAATGTTCTTCAATATTATGTTCATCCCAATCGTAGCCTAAAATATAGTACCAGAAAATATATATTATTGGAAATATCACATTATTATTTAGGAAAATCTTAAATCACTATCTTCTGTGACCCTGAGAACCATTCCTGATTAATTAACCTCATTCCTCCTCATTCTCAATTAGAATTACACAATAGGATCAATAACCAAGTAAGAATTGTCCCCTTATTTTAAATGTGGAAGAAAATTCCCAGTCTTACCTACAGCAGTGAGGTTTTTGCATGTCTCTAGCATCACGTCTTTGTAGAGTTGCTTCTGGGAAGAGTCCAGCAAAACCCACTCTTCTTGGCTGAATTTCACATGCACATCATTGAAGGTCACTGAATTCTAAAATATGCCATACATTTGTACAACAAAAACAGTGGCAACAATATAAATTTATATTTCATTGGCAATATAATCATATAATTCTAGTGCTGCTTCCATTCATATTCTGACACAGAAGTGCTAGTGTTAGACAGTTGGGTGCTGTGCATGATGTGAAGTAGGGGAGATGAAAAAGCCTAAAGGTTAGATTGAAAAAAAAAGATAGAGACAAAGACACAGAGAGAAATGAACAGATGGACAGTACTGAGTACATATCAGAGAAATTTATGAACATTTATTAACTACAAAAAATGATGGACTAGCTGGGTGTATTCAGTTATGCCTCTAATTCCATCACTCAGGAGGCAGAGGCAGGTGAATCTCATTGAGTTGGATGCCAGCATGATCTATGAAAAGAGTTTCAGGACATCCAGACCTATATTGTAAGACAGATCCTCCCCTAAATGTAAATCAAACAAATATAATAGTTAGAAAAAACTCAGAGATCTTTACTGAAGCTCAAATAAGGAATTATACATTCAATCCAATTCTGTAATACTCTTCCTGAAACCAGCAGTGCCACAGCTTAAACTGTAACATTAATAAGATCTTACTAAAAGGGAAAGCATGTTTAAACAGGTAAAAATAGAAAGATAAAAATATTAGCAATGTAAATGCTGGTCATAGATAAGCAACATAAGGCAGGAGAGATGGCTCAGCAGTGAGGAGCTCTAGCTGCTTTTGCAAATAATTGGGCTCAAATGTCAGTGTTTACATGGAACCCACTACTATCCATTGTTCTAGGTTCATGAGTTCTGAGGCGATCATCTGACTACTGTGAGTAGCAGGCACACAAGAGGTGCACAGTCATGCATACAAGCAAAATACTCATATTTAGTAAAAATTAAAATCAGATCCCAGATGGCAGAGGTGATTGCACACTGTGTCTGATCAGCAGGGTAACAAAGACTGCACAGTGACCAATAGTTGGAACAGTAGGCCACAAAACACCACTGACTGTTTCCCTGGTGAAAGGAAACCCAAATGGTGAGGGAAAAAATTGGTTCCAACCTCAGAGCACTGAGCTAAACTTTGGAAAAGTTCCTAGGATGTTGATACAGGAATGAGGTTTTCAAGCAAATGGACCCAAGAAACAACCAGGATTAGCAATTCTAATATCTAATGAAACAGACATTCAACCAAAATTAATTAAAAGAAGAGATGAGGAAGGATACTTAAATTAAGTATACTTAATTAAATTAAGGACACTTAATTAAAAAAAGAGATGAGGAAGGATACTTCAAACTCATAAAAGGAAAATTCTACCAAGATGGTGTCTCAATTCTGGGCAAATATGCCCCAAATTCAAGGGCACCCACATTTGTAAAAGAAACATTAATAACGTTTAAAGAACATTTCATTCTCCACACATTAATAGTGAGAGACCACTACAACTCTCTATCATCAAAGGACAGTGCAGTGAAACAGAACCTAAAATGAGATATAATGATACTAATGGATGTCATGAATTAAATGGACCTACCAGATATCTAGATAAATGTTCACCCAAGCAGAAAAAAAAATATCTTCTTTTCAGCACCTCACGGACTCTTCTCTAAAAATGACCATACAGTAGGTCACAAACCAGGCCTCAACAGATACAAGATTGAAGTAATATCTTGTATCCTATCAGACCATGATGGAGTAAGATAGATCTTGACAATAACAGAAATAGCAAAAAGCCTACATATATATATGGAAACTGAATAACTCCCTACTCAATGAAATCTGGGTCAGGGAAGAAATAAAGAACTTCCTACAGTTCAATGAAAATGAAGGCACATCATACCCAAACTTATGAGATGCAGTGAAAGCTGTCTTAAGTGAGATTTAATAGCACTAAGTGCCTTCAGAAGCTATCGGAGACTTCACATACAAGCAACTTAATGGCACACCTAAATGCCCTAGGAAAAAAGAAGCAGACACACCCAACAGGAGTAGACCACTAGCAATAACCAAACTCGGGGCTGAAATCAATGAATTAGAAACAAAGAGAACAATTCAAAGAATCAACAAAACCAGGAGCTAGTCTTTGAGAAAATCAAAACCAAACAAATTCTTACCCAAACTAAGAAAATGGCAGAGAGACATTATCCAAATCAACCAAGTATGATAAAAAGAGAGATATAACAGACACTGAGAAAATCCAAAGAACCATCAGCTCTTATGTCAAAAGCCTATATGCCACAAAGTTTGAAAATCTAAATGAAATATACATTTTTTATTGATTCCACTTACCAAAGTTGAATCAAGATCAGGTAAAGAAATTTAATAGTCTTACATCCCCTCAGTGAATAGATGCAAACAACAAAAGACTCCCAACCAAGGGCCAAATGATTTCAGAACAGAATTTTACCAGAGCTTCAAAGAAGAGAGAATACTGATATTCTTCAAACTATTTCATAAAATATACATGGAAGCAACATGACCAAACTCCTTTTGTAAGACTGCAGTCACCTTGATAAATCCTTAAAGACCCCAAAAACGAAAGAGAACTTCAGACCAGTCACTCTTATGAACAATGATGCAAAAATACTCGATAAAATACTCACAAACCAAATCCAAGAACATATCAAAGATATCATCCACCATGACCAAGTAGGCTCCATCCCACACCAATGCAATCCATCTTATAAATAAATTGAAAAAAAACCCACATTATCCTACATTCCTTAGATGCTGCAAAAGCATTTGACAATATTCAACACTTATTCTTGTTTAAAGTCTCGAAGAGACCAAGGATACAAGGCACATACCTAAAAACAGTGAAGGCAATACACAGCAATCCTTTAGCTAACATCAAACTAAATGGAAAGAAAGTTAAATCAATTCCACTGAACTCAGAGACAAGGCAAGGCTATTCACTCTCTCCAAATCTCTTCAATATAGTACCTGAAGTCCTATCTAGAGCAATAAGACAACTAAAGGAGTTTAAGGAGATACAAATTGAAAAGGAAGAAGTCAAAGTATGACTATTCACAGATGAAATGACAGTATACATAAGTGTCCCCAAAAGTTCTACCAGGGAACGCCTATGATTGAAAAACATTTAAGCATGTGGCTGGATACAAAGTTAACAAAAAATCAGTAGCACTCCTGTATAGAAAAGACAAACTGCCTGAGAAAGTATTAGGGAAACAACACCCCTCACAATAGCCAGAAAAAAAATCTTGGTATCTTGGTGTAACCAAGCAAGTAAAAACAATATATATATATAAAATATATATATATATATAAAAAAAAACCTTCAAGCCACTGAAAAAAGAAATTGAAGATAACAAAAGATAGAAAGATCTCTCGTGCTCATGGATCAGTAGGATCAACATAGTAAAAATTGCCATATTACCAAAAACAATCTACAGATTCAATGATATCCCCATCAAAATATCAGCACAATTCCTTAAAGACCTTGAAAGAACAATTCTCAGCTTCATGTGAAAAAAAAAAAAAAAAAAAAAAAAACAGAACAGCTAAAACAATCCTGTACAATAACAGATCTTCAGGTTTCCATTCCTTATCTCAAACTATACTATAAAGCAACTGTAATAAAAACAGCATGGTACTATTACATAAACAGTCTGGTGAACCAATGGAATTGAAGTTAAGGCTCATAAATAAACCCACAAACCTAGGGACACTTGATTTTTGACAAAGAAGCCAAAACCATGCAATGAAAAAATGGCAACATCTTCAAATGGTGCTGGTCTAACTGGAAGTCTACATGTGGAAAAATGAAAATAGATCCATATTTATCATCCTGCACTAAACTAAAGTCCAAGTTGATCAAAGATTTCCAAAATAAAACCAGACACACTAAATCAGTTAGAAGAAAAAGTGGGAAAAAGCCTTGATCACATTGGCATAGACGATAACTTCCTGAACAGAACACTAAGAGCCCTGGCTCTAAGATCAACAATTAATAAATAGGATCTTATGAAAATAAAAACTTTTATGAATCTAAGAACTCTGTCAATAGAACAAATCAACACCTACAGCCTGAGAAATATTTTTCACCAACCCTATATACAGCAGAGAGGGCTAATAAACAAAATATATAAAGAGCTCAAGAAATTAAACTCCAAAAAACCAAATAATTCACTTTAAAAATGGGGTACAGAATTCAACAAAGAATTCTCCACGGAGGTATATCAAATGGTGGAAAAACATTTAAATAAATGCTAAATATCAATAGTCATCAATGCAAATCAAATGGAAATGGAAATCAAAATGACTTTGATATTCCATCAGAATGGCTAAGATCAAAACCTGAAGAGACAGCACATGCTAGTGAGGATGTGGAGAAAGGGAAACACTCCCCCACTGCTGGTGAGAGTGCAAACTTATACGACCACATTAGAAATCATTCTGATGCTTTCTCAGACAATTGGAAATAGTGCTACTTCAAAGTCTCAGAAATATTATTCCTAGGCATATTTCCAAAAGATGCTCCACCATTCAATAAATACATTTGCTCAATTATGTTCACAGCATCCATATTCATAAAAGCCAGAATCTGGAAACAACCTACATGCCTCTCAATGGAACAACGGTTAGAGAAATTGTGGTACATTTACACAGTGGAATGCTACTCACATATTAAAAACAGGGAAATCATGAAATTTTCAGGGAAATGGATGGAACTAGATAAGATCATCTTGAGTGAGGTATCACAGAACCAGAAATACATGCATGGTATACACTTATTTATAAGTGGATAATAGCCATAATACAAGACAAACACACTACAATCCACATTCCTAAAGAAGCTAAATAAAAAGGAGGACCCTATGAAGGATGCTCAATTCTCATTTAAAAGGGCAAATAGAATTGATACCAGATGTGACTGAAGAGAGGGAACAGGATGAGAGCCTATCATATTTGTCCTCTGAAAGACTCAACCCAGTAGGGGATCGAAGCAGATGTTGAGACTCACAACCAAACTTTGGGCAGAGCACAGGGAGTCATAGGAAAGAGTTGGGGGATAGAAAAACTCAGAGTTGACAGGAGCTCCATAAGAAGACCAACAAGGCCAACAAATCTGGAACCGTGTGGACATGCAGAGACTGATGCACCCACCAAAGACCATTCATGAAGAGGACTCATACCCTTGCTCCGATGTAGCCAATAGGCAGCTCAGTCTCCATGTGGGATCCATAGTAAGGGAAACAAGGGCTGTCTCTGACATAGACTCTGTTGCTTGATCTTTGATCACTTCCCCATGGTGGAGGAGGCATTGGTATACCACAAAGGAAGAGGATGTAGACAGTCCTACTGAGATTTGATAAGTTGGGGTCAGCCGGTAGGAAAGAAGAGCTCCTCCTATCTGATAAAATGGGACAAGGTGGAAAGAGGAATGGAGGATGAGATGAGGAAGGAGGCTACAATTGAGACATTAAATTATTTTTAAACTTTATTTATTACAAATTATTCACTTTGTATACCAACTGTAGCCCCCTCCGTCATCTATTCCCAGACTCACCCACCCTCTGTCTTTTCTCCTATGCCCTTTCTCTAATCTGATAGGGGAGGAACTCCTTCCCTTCTATCTGACCCTAGCTTATCAGGTCTCATCAAGGATGGCTGCATCATCATTCTCAGTGGCCTTGCAAGGCTTCACCCCCAAGAGGAGTGATTAAAAAGCCAAGTTCATGTCAGAGAATAAATTAGAAAAAACAATTTCAAATAAAAAATAAATTAAATGTGAATAAAATGAATGAATAAAGTTTAAAAAAAAACAAAAACAACAGGTTGGAAGAATGTCACACCCCTGCAATTCAATGACTCAGAAAGCTCAGACAGTGTTAATGTCATGAATACATGCCCCCTAAATATGAAATATACTCTCTGCCAAATTTCAAATACAAGATGTGGATGAAGATCACCACAAAAACCTATGCTTACATAGACAAAACAAAACAAATCTAAATAAAAACCCAAAACCCTACATTCCAGACTCAGCAGCCAATGATGATGTCGGCCTAAATTTTATCCCAACACTCAACTGGAGTTAGACCAGTAATTGCAAAACCTGCCTGGTGTACATACTGACTTTCAGGACAGCCTGGGTACACAGAAACTTTGTCATTCAATGTCAAAACCAGAAACATCATCTTCTCTGGGAACTTTTTTTGATTCAATCAAATAATTTCTGAACAAATTCGCTATTGGCTTGTGGCCATCCAATGATGAAAATGTAGTCTAACTTCAGTGATCCTAAAATTTGGCAATAACTCATACACTGTTTAAATGTCCAAAGTCTCTTCTGACATATAAGAAAATCTCTTGACTGCCACATCAGAAGCAAGTTACATCATTCCAACATAGATACACAGAATACCCCTTCCCATTCCAGTAGAGAGGAATGTATACATAGTGAGGGAAGGCTGTACCAAGGAAAGAAGACCAGCAAGGAAAACAGCAAATCCTGTTGCTGATTCAAAAGGCTTAGAGGTTCCTATCTATGCAACGTCTCATACATCTCTCAGATTGGTTACTTCCACTCCTTATAGGCAGCATTCTATGACAGGTGTCTCATAACTTAGGTATCTCAACATCTTGTAGTGTCAAGATGCAAATCAGGCTTCACCCTCATGGCTTCATGCAATGAACATTTACAGGATCTTCACTGGTGATCTGACTCTGCCAAACACATATGGCTGGCACAGTGCTGAATAGAAACCACAAAGAATCTATTATGTTAAATTTTGCAACTTGTTTCCAGAAAAAACACAACATGGGTGAGCCTGTCAATTTGGATTCAAAATTGGAATGGACCATGCCACACTTGGACCATTTGGAGCAGTTCATTCCTGGCACTAGGAATCACTTTGAGTCCTCCTTCCATTAACAGAAGAATTAGCAGAAAGGCATTTACTCTATGAATATCACTTTAGGCTTCAAATCCAGAACTAGGACTTCTTCTTTGATGGTGATAATCTCCTTGAAAAATTCTGCCTCTGTTTCATCATGTGACTGCCATCTGAAACTATCTAGTAGTGTTTTTCTCTACAAACCAAAGACTTTACACTAATTTCTGTTCCACTTGTCTCTTTCTTTCACTGTGGTCCTGAATGTCTCTCTAATAATAACCATTCAACAGATTCAATATTCCATCTAAGAAATCCTGTTCATCAATTTTTAATTCTTCCTCACTCAATTTCAAGGCATGGGCAGAATAAGTATGATTGGCAGCTAAAATATCACACAAATGACCTCTAGCTTGATTTTCTGTAGAGTCTATTGTCCACCGAATCTTATGACATGGACATCCTCTGTCTGCATTACTCTCAATACTCTGATCTTCTAGGTCCTACCAGAACAGCTGATGAATCTCTGCGTACAGCTTTGTAATGCTTTTGCCATCTTAAATCATGATGTTTTCCGCAATCCTTAAAAAGAGAACATTCCAAGATTCTGTCCAGCAGTAAAATCACTCTTTGCATATAACTTTTTGTTCTAATGTGCTTCGTTGTTGTTGTGACTAAATCCCTTAACTAAAAGCATCTCAGGTCATGAATGCGTTTACACGTTTAGTTTGGTACTATCAGATCACAGTCCATCATTCTGGGATTTAGCATAGAAAGTCTGCCTCTAACATAATCTGCTCTTTGATCACCTCCCCCTGAGGGGGGAGCAGCCTTACCAGGCCACAGAAGATGACAATGCAGCTACTTCTGATGAAAACTAATAGACTAAGAACAGAAAGAAGGAGAGGAGGACCTCCCCTATCAGTGGACTTGGGGAGGGGCATGCATGCAGAAAGGGGAGGGAGGGTGGGTTCAGAAGGGGAGGAGAGAGGGGCTTATGAGGGGATACAAAATGAATAAAGTGTAATTAATAAAAGTTAAATAAAAAAGACAAAAAAAGAAAATTTAGGCAAAAGCCATGGGCAAATATTTTCTGGGTTGGTCTCTTGCTTCATCACTGTCTCATGCTCAGGTAGTTATCTTACACAGCCCAGGCCCACTTACTTAGGGATATTGCATCTCTCATTGGAAGAGCCTTCCCACATCAATCTCTCACAGATATAGCAAACAACTTCTCTGATGAGGGCATGCCATTTATTGAGGCTCCCTCAGATGACTGCAGGCTTTGAAATGTTGACAACTGAAGCTAATAAGGACAAAGAGACAATAATATAGGAGAAAGTTTTAAAAACCTAAAAACAATGTGTTAATTCTATCAGTCACTTAAAAAGCAAAAACTGCGACATTGATGATTGCAACAACTTGAAAACACAGATATACCAAGAAATGAGGAGAGGCAAGCCTTTAAGATCAAGAAGATAAAAGTAAAACTGCTTCTCTATATCAAATCTCCAAATCAACAAAAACTAAAGGAATTATAGCATAATATAATAAATTTTCAGAAGGCAAAAATATGTGAAGGTCTATGACTTTCAAAAAAACAATATAGTTAGATTTTAACTAATCAAATCACACAATATACATAGCAGCCCTGTCAAAAGCAAACACAAATATAGGCCTATAAATATAACATACTTCTATAAGCAAATACAATAGGATTATAGTTAAAATCAAAATCAAAGAAATCACTGGCCATTACTCAACTTGTGCAATCTGATTATTTCCTTTGGCAACAATAAAATATGTATTGGAGGTAGAGGGCTATTCCAATTGAAGATTCCATTAAAGCATACAAATGTTTCAATATAAGATAAATGATTTTGACTACTAAAATTATCTCATATTCTTATGATAAAGCAAAAGATATCTGTTAGAATCACTTGGAAACCATATTATTTTCTATGACTGATGATTGGATATATGTCTGCATCAGTTTAAGAAAATGTAAATTTCTCAAGTCAAGTGGAAGAAAGCAGAATTTTAAAGAAACAGTGAGTTTGTTTTATACGCTTAAACAACTTTTTTGCCCTAATTGCTTTAACAACCAATATCATCTTCATGTAGTTTGTTTTAATATTTTTTTCTTTTGCTGTCAGCTATGTTTGTATATTCAGTATGTGCTGTGGTATGTGATATAAATAAATTCCATATAGAAATCCATGCAAAACATAATCAAACAATTGGAGGAAACCAATAACTACCTTAAATAAAGCCATGATACAACAAACATTTGAGGGATATGAGGCTTTGCTAGATTAGGGTGAATTCTGACATGTCTGATAGCCACTTATTTATATTCAGTCTGTGATGTTAAACTCTGTTTTCTCAGTGAAGGGCCTAAAAATCTGTCTCCTGATATATATGATCCTGGGTCATATAAAGAGCCTCACATAGCCCTCAAGGTAGATTATTAGGCAAACCCCTTCCTGTGAAGAAAGCTGCTTGAACAACACCTGGGAATTCCTAGAAATGGATCACCCTGCTAAGGATCTTAGCCTCAGCAGTGACTTTCAACTGTTCTCCTTCTTGGATAGGACCATAGGACCATGCTACTGCATGGAAAATGAGGCAGGATAGCACTATATGTAAGCCAAATATCCTTGACCCCTAGACCCCAGCAAATCAGACATTTATCCTCAAAATCTTTCCCTCTGCACAAGGTTTATAAAATCCCTGACTTCAAATAAAAAAGTTGTGGGTGCATGCATGCTGGCTGGTTGTATGCCACCTGATACCATCAGCCTTCCATCATTGCCCCTGATATTCATCATTTATCCCCCTCTGGGCCTGCTCTTTGACCCACTGGGCCTAGGCCTCACTGGATCTGGGTCTTACCAGGCCTATGTCTTGGTTGCAAGTCAACCAAGCCTGGACTTTCACCTGCACCTCTGAGGAGAAAGTCTTCAGAGCAAGGCACAGCAGCTTCATTGAGAATGGTAAGACTTCAGTATGGTCATAGGTTCTGGAACACCTGAATTTCCACTACCATTGGTGATTTCATTCTAAAAGAGCTAGCTACCTGGAACAGTCAATAGAAAATTCTTTCCTCACTCTGGCCTAGTGAACATGCGTGTTGCCCTAAAGTGGTCTAGCTGCCCTTGAGAGAAATGGAACTACCATTCTCCATCTGGAAGCTGATCTCCAGGACTCTCCTAAATGGAGAATGACAGAATGAAACACATTCTGGAAATATGGAAATAGAAGCAGTAAAGAAAGCAGAAACAAGCTGGCCATGGTGGTGCACACCGTTGATACCAGCACTTGAGTAGGTGGAGGCAGCTATATCTCTGTGACATTGAGGCTGGCCTGGTCTAAAAAGCAAGTCCAAGAGAGCCAATGCTACACAGAGAATTCCAGCCTCAAAAAACCAAAAGAAATTTATTTTTTTTTAAACAGAAAGTTAGGGAATCCTGGAAATTAAAAATTTAAAGACTACAACAAGGAACTTCAGAGGCAAGGTTCACACTCAAAACAGAGATCAAGAGAGAAATATATGCACTGAAAACAAATAGAAGAAATGGAAGACAGGTGTGTTTATACATTCCTTTAATACCAGAACTCAGGGAGGCAGAAACCACTGGACTGTTGGGAGTTCAATGCCAGCCTGGTCTACAAAGTGACAGCAAAGGCTATAAAGCAAACCTGTCTGAAAATAAAATAAAAACAACAAAAAGAACAGAAAAAAAAAAGATGAAATAGATACATGTGTCACAGAAAATGTTAAATCTAAAAGTTCTCTACCACAAAACATCCAGGAACTCTGTGACATTATGAAAAGACAAAACATGCTAATGATCAGATTAGCAGAAGAAGGATGAGATCAAAAGTCCAGAAGATATTTTCAGCAAAATCATACAAGAGAAATTTCTTAACCTAAATAAGAAGATGCCTATCAAGGCACAAGAAGCATACAAAACACCAAAGAGACTGGACCAGGAAAGAAAGTTCTCTTACCAGAATAATCAAAACTCTAAACACACAGCACAAGGAAAGAATATGAAAAGCTGCAACAGAAAAAAAAAAATAAAACAGACCACATTAACCAAACAATCAAATTGAGAAACCAAAACAAACAAACAAACAAACAAAACAAAAAAACCAATAAATAAATGAAGGCAGATCTTTGAAATTAATCCTGTATTCTCAGTACAGATGCTGGAAGTTGAAGGGCTTAGACAGTATGCTTCTGACTCTTAAAAAACTAGAGAAGCCAAGACAAATTAGTAACCATGCCCAGAAACTTTCAATCAGCAAATGGAGAAAATAAGATGTTTCATGATAAGGTCAAATTTAAACAATATGTATCTATAAATATAGCCCAACACAGGGTGCCAAAACAACCACCACCACCACTAAAATACCAGGATTTACAATCACTGTTTATTGATATCTCTTAATATCATTGATCCAAATTCACCAATAAAAAGACACAGGCTCACAAAATGGATGATAAAACAGAATCCACCTTTCTTCTAAATACATTAAACACAGCTTCACATCAAGACAGACATTATCTCAAGGTAAAGGGTTGGAAAAGATATTCCAAATAAATGGATTAGAGTACGAAGCTTGTATAGGAATTTTAATATCTAACAAAACAGGCTTCAAAAACAAACTAATCAAAAGATGGCAAAGGACACAACATATTAAAAAAAATCCAGCAATATAACATTTCAATACTTAACATCTATGCCCCAAACATAAGAGTACCCAAGTTATAAAAGAAACCCTTCTGCAGCTTGCATCAGATCCTAGCCCTCAAAAACTGATAGGGGAAGACTTCAATATATCACTCTCACCAATGGACAGGTCCTCCTGACCAAACTGAACAGAGAAATGGTCCAGATAACTAACATCAAAACACTACCCAAATGATGTTTACAGAACATTCACCCAAGCACAAAGATTGTTCTCTCTTCTCTGTAACACATATATTGTTCTCGAAAATTGATGATATACTTGAACAGTGGAAGTCTCAAAAGATAGAAGAAACTTGCAATAACCTCCTGTATCCTATTAGACCACTAAGGTTTAAAGCACCACATCACCAATAACAAAATCAATAGAAAGCTTACAAACTCATAGAAATTGAACAACTCTCTATTGAACAAAAAATGGATCAAAACAGAAATAAAGAAATTAAAGACTTTCTAAAAGTCAATGAAATGAATACACAACATATCAAAAGTCATAGTACACAATGGAATTGTTGACCAGAAGACAGTTCATAACACTAAGCACAATCAGAAAAAATAATCAGAAAGATCTCTTAGTAGCAACTTAACAGCACTCCTAAATACTCTAGAACAAAAAGAAGTAAACAAAACTAAAAAGAGTAGACAATGAGAAACTACAGAACTGTGTCTTCAGTGGTAAAACTGAATGTTTCTACAGCAAAAGAAAGGTAGATCCTATCAAAATTGATAATGATTAGATTTGAATATTAGAGATCTCCTGAATAAGCAGAGGTAACTGTTCCTCAGACAGTGTGGTCATTCAGTCCAAACTAACTTAATAAAGACTAAAGTTTTTTTTTTCTTAAATAAAAAAGATACTTTTGTTGTTTCATATTAAAAACAGTTAAGAGGTTTAAAATGTTTGAAGTAAATTCAAAGGAATAAACTTGTTTGAATTGGAATAATTTAGAGTGAATATAACATATTTGACAAGCATATTGATAGACAGTGCATTTAATCCCAGCAGAGACAAGCAGTTATCTATTAATTAGTTGTTTTCTAAATTCAGGAGTTACAATGACAGGGTGTTGGTGGTTCATAGCCTTAATCCCAGCATTTGGGAGGCACGTGTCTTTTACATACCACATGGGAGGCAGAGGCAGGTACATAGGATTTACAGTGATTTTATTTAAAAGCTGCTTGTAAAAGGCAGGCTGAAAATCAAAGTGAATGCCCTTTATTATCTAGAAATAAATACACTTTAAGGTATATTTGTAAACTTTCAAAATTTTTTTAACTTTAATTGAGATATTATACTTTTTCTATTTCCAAAAAAACATTTTGCCATATAAAAGATATAACATCCCTAAAAAGGCACAACCCTCACCCCAGAATTAGGGATGGGGCAGGGTTTTGATTTAATCTTTTCAGGGGAATAAAATCATCCAACTAAAGAATATGGAGACCATTGGACACATGAAATTTCTGAAGAAAATGACAGATCACCAAAAGAATATGTCAAAAGAGAAGGAGTAAACTGGCCAACTGGTATCACTCACCTTCATGTTATCTCTTCTGCCTTCTACAGACATAAGTGCAAATTGTCTTTATGTGATTGCTAAAGGACAATCCAAAATCTCTATCTCATATAAGAAAAGCCACCTGGTAAGAAACAGAAGAAAACAGAAAAATAAGGGATGAGTCTATTGTCATGAATCTCATAATCTTCTGGCATGATGTGACTTCCGTTCTTACCACAAACTTCAATAATCAAGAATGTGTACACTGTTTGTGAAAGAATGAGGGGGTGGGAGAAAAAGCCAAAAACATAAGCCTAAAATATATTCAAGTTTACATGAAAAGATGTAAGGAAAATCTAACATGAAAAATGTGCACTGGACCAGAGATACCTTTGATTTTCTAATTAATACAAATTAAATAAACACAGATTTCCCAACTGTTATAAGACAAACACAGAGTGACACCTAAACTCTTATATTTCTGACCCTCCAGCTATTAATAACTTCCTTTACAGAGAGTCCTTTTGCTCAGGAAGTCTTTTGGATAATGAAGGTGATCATAAAGATGGGCTATGGCTTGCAGTCCCTCATGTCCCCTTGTGGGTTCAGGCACAGCCCAGCCCTTTTGGACACTCACACACAAAAAAATGTTGGAGAATAATTTAGTATCTGTTTCCTGCTGCATGAATTAGGTCACAAGTGGAATCTGCCCTATCCACTTATTTAAAACCAGGCACACCTGACAAAATTCTGCATCTCAGAAATTCCTTTTGTACCCTCGAATTGAATTTCCCTAAATCACACTATTGTGACTAGTGGTAGTTGAAAGGTAAAAAACAACAACAACAACAAAACATAATCAAGTATTGCTGAAAGATGACCACCACCACCTCTTTTCTTCCAGTTTCAAATGATTTGTAGAATGTGTTACACAAAACTGTATGTGGAATACAACGTTCATCATTTCTAGAAATGAGACCTTCAGTTTTCCAATTTGTCCACTGCAATACCAATGCCTGTGTGTGCACACTAGGTAGTCAAATTATAAGCACAACTTTCTACTGCTCAGGTCACAAAATCCTCACTTCTCTGGTCAATAAACACTCAGGAAGGCCAAGGGTCTCTGCCAAGATCACCACATGGAGACCAACAGAACCACAGCCTGAACCAAAGAACCACAGTCCATCTCATTCAAAGCAGATCAGGCTGTGAGAGCTCAGCAGCCTGCTCTTCCTGGCCTGGGGACAATGGCCCCACACTCAGCATGACATGGCCTCTGGTCTCACTCACAGCTCTTTAGAGCTACATCAGAGGAAAATCCCAGAACAAACCCATAAACTACCTCCCACTGTTGCTCCTGACTGCTAGGCCTGCCCAGAGTCCCTCATTAGCTTGAACAATAGAGCTGAGTCTCAGGACAGTAGTAGCCCTCTACCAGTGGATCAAAGATCAAATGATGCAGATAACAGAGGCATTCTAGCTTTGCCCTAACCCCTATGGGCACACAGAACCCTAGTTTTGTTCTAAAAGAATGAAAATCCCAATTATTCTATTTTAAAACCTGCTAGCTCAGAGAGGCAAAAAAAGCACCCATCTGACCCTGCTACTCACCTCTACTTCCAAGAGGAAAAATCCCCAAAAGCTCACCAGTTCAGATGACAGCTCAGGGGATAGGCCAAAGGAACCCAAGGCCAAAGCCTTCTAGCTCAAAGTTCAAAAAGCCCAAAATCTACCAAGCTAAAACTCCTTCCACTTTTACACTCTGTCTTAAATACATTTCAGCTGAAAGTTCCACTTACTCTTTAATATCTGTCAGCTGGTTTCTTGCTTTGCCTCTTGACCTAGGGTTAACATTATTAAATCCTGTGCACAGAGAGCTTTTGAATTAAAGGCATGTTCTAGGGCTGACAGAACCATACCATAATCACCTGTTTACAATAAATTGAAAATTCTTGGAATTAAGATTTGTGTTAGGGCTCAACCATGCCAAACAAAGCACAGGTTTTTACAGTTCACAATCTAAGGGATCACACTGGGATCAAATATCCTGCAACATCTTCATCTTGGAAATGTTTTAAAATACAATCTTCCAGTGTCCCAGGGCACCTGTTCATTTTCCCAGATACAAGCCATTTATGTTGTTCCATTACACACTCAGTGTCCAGTGCAGTCATCTCTACCTCATAGTTGGGAAGTCCTTCATCGAAACTTCAGTCAAAGCCAAACAGTAACAACCATTAAAGAAACAAATGTCCATGAATTTGAAAGAAAGGAGTAGTTAATGGGGCTCAAAAAAATGAGATATAAAACAAAAAGAATGTGGCTGTTCCTAGGAATATTGGAGTAGAAAGTTTATTATAGATAGACAAGAGAACATAGACACAGGGAAATCTGGGACAGTCTAGAGTTGACATGACCCTGAGCTATGTGAGAAGAGAGAGAGGAGAGAGGGAACAAAGTGGAGATAAATGCCAGAACAAAGGATTTAATTTATCAGGAGGATAAATGATAAATGAAAAAGACCAGGTAACCAAAATGGTTAGAATACATAAGGAAGGACAGCTGGGAGGAGGGCAGCTCAACTCCTGGGCTAGAGAACTGTGTTTGACACCCATACCTTGTAACAAGTAAGGACTGAGGATGCTGGGAGAACCTGACAGCCAAATCTGCTTTGATTGTTAAGTAGCCACTTTAATGATTCATCCCATCATTTGAGACGTAAGAGTAGAGAGGAATGAGAAGGTTGAAATGATTTCATTATAATCTCAAAAATTATTTTTAAAAGTTGAAAATGGCTTTATGGTCCAATATTCTTCAGGCAATTCAAGTATATATTAGAGCACACAAAGTATTACTCACACCTTTTCTCTCAGGTTGTGCATTTTCAAATGGGGGAGGGAAAAGCATTCCTGTTAGGTACTACCACACCACTTTGTCCAGATCTTCTGTGTGTTTGAACTAGTGTAACTGTAGAAATTTGCTTTCCAGAAACAAGTTCAGCAACTAATCATATTCTTGATTCTCTTTGTGTATGACTCCCAGCCCTAAGTGTACACTTTTCACATTTACTGACCATCTAAAATTGATTAACCATTATCATTGCCATCTTCCCTCCTCCCCCTCCCTTTCTGTGTTGTGACAACACCAGCTTCCAATCTGGTCTGTTTTCATTCTGATTCATGAATTGATAAATACACAATTTGGGAAATTACAAATTAAAAAAAACTTCACTCTGCCACATTTCTAGACAATCCTGGTGAACAAACATGTGTATCCCCAGATCCTAATCTCTAACGGGCCTGGTTAGCATACTACTTATCTGTGGAATGTTTTACAGGCAGTCTTCCTCAGGTAAAATCTAACTGGTGCCACTAGTTTCTCAGCAATAGGAAATCCTTTACATCATCAGTTGTACTCTTCTATATCACAGTTTACAACTGAGTTCTTCTGACACATGATATACAATTTACAATCCCCACAAAGTCCAAATGGATTTTTAGAACTGAGAACAAGACCTGACACCCTAAAGGTCACCAGGAACTAGGCCTAAAAAGTCACCCAAAGTTCACCAGACTACTGACTCTACCCCAAGGTCACCAGGAGAGATGATGAATGTGCCCCTATCTGGAAAGGGTGGGAGAGAACCCAGTTTTCTGTGATGTCTGAATCTTTGAATAAGGACAAAGAGGTAGCTCTTGCAGCACTGATTCACTGATGTCCTACTTTCAGTTTTTCTGCTGCATGAGTAGTGGGATTTGTTGTCTGGCCCTGTGTTTTCTGCCGGCAAAGCAGTGGGTTGTGGCTGTTTGTGTCTTTTTGTTTGACTGTATTGTCTGTTGCTGCCAGCTGCCATTTTTTTAATTGGGACTGACTGAGGATATGTAACAGCATCCTTCTATCCCCTTGACTTGATTCTTTCCCATTTCAGGAGGCTTGAGCCATGTTCCACGGGCTCCAGTGAAAGTGGCAAGGGAGACACCATGGGATGGATAAGGTATACTGAGCCCCAGTCTTGGCACCTCTGCAAATGTTCTCTGGCCTCTGGTCTGGCAGAGCTTGGCTGCTGCTTTTGGCCTCTGATCTGATAGAGATAAAAGATATGTTGCTCCTCCATTCTATGGTCTGGCTGAATGCGGTCGCCATTCCAAACTCTGGTGTAGTTGGGTGGAGCCTGATTTGGTGGTAGACCACCACTAATGGAACAGGATAGATGGCCAATAGAGACAGGCCACTGTTCTGAGTTTTGTATTTTCTTCTTCCATTCTCTTTGTGCACATTGTACCTGGTACATTCTTTTCTTGTGTTGTTCTTTTGTGGTTTTGTTTGTTTTTTGATGGTCTCAGTAGGCCAGTGACCAAACAGCTGTGCTCCTTGTGACTTTGCCTGCCCCATGTTTCCAGCACTACAAGTAGGGGCACCTCTGGTCACTAGTAGGAGCACACATTTCTACACAGTTGGCTGGGAAGGCTCAGTTGGAGAGGGGTCTGTGTGCAGAAAATCTTGCTGGGCTGGATCTCTTGCCTCCTTGCTTCCTCTCTGAGGAAAGTTGGTGACCTGAGGTTAGCTCTGGCTTGGAACAATGATTTGCCAAATATGCTCATAGCCAGAATGTATTGTGGTTATTACTATTGTTATTATTTGGTTAGGGTTCCCTGTAGCCCAGCCTGGCCTGAAACTAAACAGCTATAAGATGACCTTGAATTTATGATCCTTCTTCTCCACCTCTTAACAACTGAGCTACCCCCCAATTCCTCAAACTTCTTGTATTGAACCACAGGTGGCTTCAACAAGGAAGTGGACCAAACCCAAAAGGAGAAGGCTTGGTTTCACTGAGCTCCTGGGTCTGTGCCATTGTACTGGCACTGTGCCAAGAATGCCCACCTGAGCACCTTGGCACAAGGTTTATTAGCCTGACAGCACTTATGAAATTGTCACCTGAGAACTAAGTCAATTCTTTTTATTTTTAATTTTTTTAAGATTTATTTTTTTTATACAGTGTGCTGCCTGCATGTGTGATAGCAGGCCAGAAGAGGGCACCAGATTTCATTATAGATGGTCATGAGCCACCATGTGGTTGCTGGGAATTGAACTCAAGACATTTGGAAAAGCAGTCATTGCTTTTTAACCTCTGAGCTATCTCTCCAACCCAGCCAATCCTTTTTTAGGTGAGGTCTCAGACTGGCAACTACAAAAATTTTGTTAGAAAAATTGTGGTTTGCTTGAGTGGGGATGTAATACCAGGATCACATGACCCTCAGAGACCACCAGGAGACAACTTGATGCAAGAGCAAGAGAGCTTTATTACAAGAGTGATTGAACTCGGGGCCCAAGTCTCACTGACACAGCAGTAGAGAACTGGGACTTGAGCCCTGAGTGAGCTGGGTTTTTTAAAGGAAAAGATTCTAAGCAGGTGGTTTCTATAACAGCAAGCAGGGGGATACATGTTTCTGTGAGAGAAAGCAGGCGGGTTCATGCCTTGATGTTACAGAATTGGATAGAAGCCTTAGGGGAGAGGTGACTGTTTACATAATCACAATTCCCTGGAAGATTGTCTCTATTTTTTACTAAACATTTATACTGTCATATTTACTGGAGGCTGTTGCTTGGAGAGCTAACTTTGTATTCTGTCAGGTTTACATTCTGTGATATTTCCTGGTACCTGAGTTCAGCTCCTGGTCAAGATGGTGCCTCATTTCAAAATGGAGTCACACAGGCTAACTTAAACTCCTAAGGGAACTTCTGTCAATGTGCTCTCCAATGTACAAAAGGACTTAAGTGGAGGGTGCGGTGGAGGGTGGGGAGAGAGATAGATGAGGAATTCACCATGTCTGGGTATGTACCCCCCCCCCCCCAGAAAATGAGTTGATTTACTTAATCACTAGTGCAAGAAAAAATAGCTAGAATGTATTTTAAGTTCAAGGTCTAAAAGTGAGGCTGTAGGGGTCCTTTTGGCAATGATTTTGCAGCATTGCATCCATTCACATGTAATGTTTGTAAATTCACACTGAGCAATGAAGGAAAGGAATGGGAAGAAAGTGAAGGGGAAGAGAGAGTAGGGGAATGGACGGGGAGGGAAGCAACATGTTCAAAATTTTTCTGGCAAGAAAACAAAAAGGAAAAAAAAAATCCTGCTTAATGAATTTCCACCTTTTGTGTGTCCAAGAATTCTTAAGTTTTGTTTACTTGTACATCCTTTCATCATATTTACATATATGATGAAAAAGCTTGCTGAATAATGATGTTTCAATGCCTTCCTTACATTTCAACTGAATTATTTTTGGGCCCTTAATCTAGACCTAATTCTTATCAATATTTGGAGGTTTTGCTTGTTTTGAATATGTTGTTTTATTTTCTTAGTTAATAGTGTGTCCAGAGTCCATTACACCAGGGTCATCATACTTGGGTCTCTAGAAAAGTAACGAAAAACAATAAACATTACTAATAATGTTAATGACTAAAATGAAAGTACCTGAATGCATTGTACAATGATCTCAGATGATCTTTTCAGACAGGTCATTTTATGATGAAATCTTTTTTTCATGAGGAACAAAATGCCTGTTAAGCTTAGGGCTTGTTTACAGCATGCTCTTGAAAACAAGGTTCAAGATGCATCCTGAAGTCATAACATCTAATAATGTACAGAGAGGACACAATCAGCTTTGCAGATATGGTC
>JAEOAE010000236.1:0-31445 GCA_036365155.1 Meriones psammophilus | reverse complement strand
CTACAGGCCTTCTGTCCTCCTGTCCCCTTTATCCACAGGTCTGGTCTCTTATTTCTCTCTGCGCTCCCTCTTCTGCCTTGTTGCCACTCTTCAACTACTACCTTTATCCATTCTATTTCCCCTTAAGAGTGAGAATTAAGCATCCACCCTTGGGTCCTTCTTGTTACTTATCTCCGTGGAGTCTGTGCATTATAAAATGTCTATCCTGTACTATATGGCTAAAATAAGCTTTATAAGTGAGAACATACCATGTCTGTCTTTCTGAGTCTCTGTTACCTCATTCAGGATGATCTTTTCAAGTTCCATCCATTTGCCTGCAAACCTCAGGATTTCCTTGTTTTTAATGGCTGAGTAGTATTCCATTGTGTAAATGCACCACATTTTCTTTATCCATTCTTCAGTTGAGGGACTTCTAGATTGTTTCCAGATTCTGGATATTATAAATAAAGCTGCTATAAAAATAGTTGAGCAAATGTTCTTTTGTGTGGTAGAGCTATTATTAATTTTCTGAGAAAGTACCAGACTGATTTCTAAAGTGGTTGTATAAGTTTGTACTCTGACCAGCAATGGAGGAGTGTTTTCCATTCTCCACAAACTTCTCCAGCATTCTCTGTCACTTATATTTTTGATTTTAGCCATTGTGATGGGTGTGAGATGGAATCTCAGAGTTGTCTTATTTTGCATTTCCTTGATGACTAAGGTCATTGAGTATTTCTTTAAGTGCTTTTCAGCCTCTGTTGAGATGCTCTATGTAGCTTTGTATCCCAGTTTTTTTTTTTTTTTCAATGCAGTTTATTCAGGAACTTTGAACAATCATCGGACCCTGGGGAAAGCCAGTCCACAGCTTAAATAGCCTCTGGGTAGCCAACCCCAGCATGCCACGTGGGCAATGCAGATAGGTCCACATACATGGAAGCAAGCCAGATCCTCAGCCTTAGCCAAATGTGGAGTTGTTTGTGACAGAGAGCACTCACCATCTGGAAGGTGGAAGGCGGAAACCAGCTCCATCTTTAAGGCACGGCATTACAAAGCTCTCTACAGTTCCTCCTTTTTGTTTTAGACACATCGGGCAAGAGTAGAGGTCTGATCTCTGATATTAGAAATAAATTGGGACTTTGTACCGATGTTCATTTAGGTGTCATCCACCCAAAGAGCATCAGACCCGTCCAATACCTTTTCTCAGAGGCGGAACCTGGGGCATCAACCCGCATGCAATCAGACATGTTCTTCTCTGGGTCAAAAGCGGCTGACCCTAAGTGCAGTGCTTAGCCTCGCATCCTGAGCATAACATTTTAGCTTTTTATGGTAGCCAACCATGCATGGGGAGACTGTCCTACTTCAATGGCTGTAAAGTCCTGAATGATCATGGCTGCATTACTCTGTTGTGAGACTCTGATCTTGCATATACACCACAGGCAAACCAAGGAGACCAACACCAGAAGGCCTGCTAACGCTCCCATGCCTGCCCATTCCTTCAGATGATTCATGGCTGCAGCAATCTATGGTGATAATCCTGTGGCTAGTCCTGCATCCACTCTGGTAGAATTTACTGTGATAATGGCCACTCTCAGCTGCTCCATCGTAGTATTGAATTCTCCAGTCCAATTACCTAAAATATAGCTCGACAATTGTTTAGACAGATTTGCAGCACGGGAAAAATTCTCATGTTGTATGCTAGTGACACAAAGTCCAGCATACTTTCATTGACAGCCCGGTTGAGCCATTTGCCATAGGGTATCAATTTGCTCCTGCACGAGGTCAATCCTCTGATTGAACACCATCAAACCTCCTTTTAGTTGAGCATTAATTCCTTTTTGTACCACTAAGGCATGAGCTACATTGGCTAAAAGATTATTCAGGGTCTGAGCAGTCTGCACAGTATGACTCATGGCTAATGCCACAGTGGTAGCTCCAACAGCTGCCAATGAGATGGCAGTAACAGTGGCGGCTGTAGTTCCAAGATCCCATTTCTGTCTGAAGAGAGTCTTAGCGTGAGGGGCATCAACGGGCAGAGGCACCCAGCTAGGCATGTGAGTAACCAGGGCATACCTAAATTCACTAGCATTCCAGCATTGGGCAAAAAAGCAAGTATCATTACCACAATTACTTGGCTCTATCTGGCTAATAATGAATAAAAATGGGGGATATAAACAAACAGGTGTGGGCTTACAGGAAATATTATGAGAAGCCTTAACCCCTTCGTTGCAACATCCTGCATCAGTTCTAGAACTAGCAGTGGTGGTGTCCGAGGTCTGAGTAGGTTCAGGAGACCATTACCCCAGGGGCGAGACATGCTCCATGTAAATTGACTAACTCCATGTTTTGCTCCACTTTTGAAAGTCATGTAAGGTTCTTAAATTATTCCCCCCCTTTTTTAAATTTTTCCTCAATTACACTTTATTCATTTTGCATCCCCCTATAAGCCCCTGCCTCCTCCCCTCCCAATCCCACCTTCCCTCCTCCTTCTGCATGCATGCCACTCCCCAAGTCCACTGATAGGGGAGGTTCTCCTCTCCTTTCTGATCTTAGTCCATCAGTTCACATCAAAAGTGGCTGCATTGTCTTCTACTATGGCCTGGTAAGGCTGCTCCCCCCCCCCAGGAGGAGGTGATCAAAGAGCAGGCCAATCAGATTATGTCAGAGGCAGTCCCTCTTCACATTACTATGTAACCCAATTGGGCTCTGAACTGCCCTGGGCTACATCTGTGCAGGGGTTCTGGGTTAACTCCAAGAATATACCTTGGTTGGAGTATGAGTCTCTGGGAAGTTCCCTGTGTTCAAATTTTCTTGTTCAGTTGCTCTCCTTGTGGAGACCCTGTCCTCTCCAGCTCTTACTATTTCCCAGTTCTTACATAAAATTCCATTCAGTCTGCCCAACAGTTGCCCATCAGGCTCAGCATCTGCTTTGATAGTATGTAGGGCAGAGGGTTTCAGAGGCCCTCTGTGGTAGGTTCCTAGGTTGTTTCCTGTTTTCTTCTTCTTCTGATGTCCATCCTCTTTGCCTTTCCGGATGGAGATTGGAAATTTTAGTTAGGGTCCTCTCTGTTGCTCAGTTTCTTTAGATGCACAGGTTATAGTGGGTTTGTCCTATGTTGTATGTCTATATGAGTGAGTATATACAATGTGTGTCTTTTTGCTTCTGGGACAACTCACTCAGAATGATTCTTTCCAGATCCCACCATTTACCTGCAAATTTCATGATTTCCTTATTTTTCATTGCTGAGTAATATTCCATTGTGTAGATGTACCATAATTTCTGCATCCATTCTTCAGTTGAGGGGCATCTGGGTTGTTTCCAGCTTCTAGCTATTACAAATAAAGCTGCTACAAACATGGTTGAGCAAATGTCCTTTTTGTGTACTTGAGCCTCTTTTGGATATATGCCTAGGAGTGGTATGGCTGGATCACAGGGAAGCACTATTCCTAGTTGTCTGAGAAAGCACCAGATTGATTTCTAGAGTGGTAGTACAAGTTTACATTCCCACCAGCAGTGGAGAAGGGTTCCCCTTTCTCCACAACCTCTCCAGCATGTGTTGTCACTTGAGTTTTTGATCTTGGCCATTCTCATGGGTGTAAGGTGAAATCTCAGGGTTGTTTTGATTTGCATGTCCCTAATGGCTAGTGAGGTTGATCATTTCTTTAAGTGCTTCTCTGCCATTCGGTATTCCTCTACAGAGAATTCTCTCTTTAGCTCTGTTCCCCATTTTTTAAGTGGATTACTTGGTTTGCTGCTTTTCAGCTTCTTTAGTTCTTTATATATACTGGATATGAGTCCTCTGTCAGATAAAGGGTTGGTGAAGATTCTTTTCCAATATGTAGGCAGTCCCTTTGTTTTGGTGATGGTCTCCTTTGCTTTGCAGAAGCTTTTCAGTTTCATGAGGTCCCATTTATTGATTGTTGCTCTTAGAGCCTGTGCTGTTCAGGAAGTTTTCTCCTGTACCAATGAGTTCTAGGGTATTCCCCACTTTTTTTTCTAGCCGATTTAATGTGTCAGGTTTTATGTTGAGGTCTTTGATCCACTTGGACTTCAGTTTTGTGCAGGGTGATAAGTATGGATCTATTTTCATTTTTCTACATGTCGACATCCAGTTGGACCAGCACCATTTGTTGAAGATGCTATCTTTTTTCCATTGTATGGTTTTGGGGCCTTTGTCAAAGATCAGGTGTCCATAAGTGTGTGGGTTTATTTCTGGGTCCTCTGTTCGGTTCCATTGATCCACTATTCTGTTATCATGCCAGTACCATGCAGTTTTTAAAACTGTTGCTCTATAGTACAACATAGGATCAGGGATGGAGAAGCCTCCAGAAGATCTCTTATTGTAGAGGATTGTTTTAGCAATTCTGGGTTTCTTGTTATTCCATATGAAGTTGAGAATTTTTCTTTCCAGGTTTGTAAAGAATTGTGTTGGTAATTTGATGGGAATTGCATTGAATCTGTCGATTGCTTTTGGTAAAATGGCCATTTTTACTATGTTAATCCTGCCAAGCCATGAACATGGGAGATCTTTCCATCTTCTCATATCTTCTTCTAATTCTTTCTTCAGAGACTTGAAATTTTTTTCATACAAGTCTTTGACTTCCTTGGTTAGGGTTACTCCGAGGTACCTTATGTCATTTGTGGCTATTGTGAAGGGTGTTGTTTCCCTAATTTCTTTCTCAGCCCTTTTGTCTTTTGTATACAGGAGGGCTACTGATTTTTTTGAGTTAATTTTGTATCTGGCCACTTTGCTGAAGTTGTTTATCAGCTGTAGGAGTTCCCTGATATGGTTTTTGGGATCACTCACGTATACTATCATATCATCTGCAAATAGTGATAATTTGACTTCTTCCTTTCCAATTTGTATCCCCTTGATCTCCTTCAACTGTCTTATTGCTCTAGCAAGGACTTCCAGCACTATGTTGAAGAAATATGGAGAGAGTGGGCAGCCTTGTCTTGTCCCTGATTTCAGTGGGATTGCTTTAAGTTTCTCTCCATTCAGTTTGATGTTGGCTATAGGTTTGCTGTATATCGCCTTTAGTATGTTTAGATATGTGCCTTGTATCCCTGATCTCTCAATACTTTAAACATGAATGGATGTTGGATTTTGTCAAAGGCTTTTTCAACATCTAGGGAGATTATCATGTGTGTTTTTTTTTTTTCAGTTTGTTAATATGGTGGATCACATTGATGGATTTCCATATATTGAATCACCCCTGCATACCTGGGGTGAAGCCTACTTGGTCATGGTGGATGATATCTTTGATGTGTTCTTGTATTCGGTTTGCGTGTATTTTGTTGAGTATTTTTGCATCAATGTTCATAAGGGAGATTGGCCTGAAGTTCTCTTTTTTGTTTGGGTCTTTGTGAGGTTTAGGTACCAAGGTGACTGTGGCTTCATAGAATCAGTTTGGTAATGTTGCTTCTGTTTCGATTTTGTGGAATAGTTTGAAGAGAATTGGAGTTTGCTCTTTTTTGAATATTTGGTAAAATTGTGCGCTGAAACCATCAGGTTCTGGGCTTTTTTTTGGATGGGAGACTTTCAATGACTGCTTCTATTTCCTTGGGAGATATAGGACTATTTAATTGATTTACCTGGTCCTCATTTAGCTTTGGTAAGTGGAATCGATCAAGAAAATTGTCCATTTCATTTAAATTTTCAAAGTTTGTTGCATATAGACTTTTGAAGTAAGTCCTAATGATTGCTTGGATTTCCTCAGTGTCTGTAGTTATGTCCCCCTTTTCATTTATGATTTTGTTGATTTGGATGGTGTCTCGCTGCCTTTTAGTTAGCTTGGCTCAGGGTTTGTCGATCTTGTTGATTTTCTCTAAGAAACAGCTCTTGGTTTCATTGATTCTTTGAATTGTTTTATTTGTTTCTAATTGATTGACTTCAGCCCTGAGTTTGATTATTTCCAGCAGTCTGCTCCTTCTTGGTGTGTCTGCTTCTTCTTTTTTAGGGTTTTTAAGTGAGCCATTAAGTTGCTTGAACGTGCTGTCTCAAATTTCTTCTTGAAGGCACTTAGTGCTATGAACTTTCCTCTTAGCACTGCTTTCATTGTGTCCCACAAGTTTGGGTATGTTGTGTCTTTATTTTCATTGAGTTCTAGGAAGATTTTAATTTCTTTATTTCTTCCCTGACCCAGCTCTCTTTTAGTAGCAAGTTGTTCAGTTTCCATGTATGTGTAGGCTTTTTGCTATTTTTCTTGTTACTGAGGTCCAGGTTTATTCCATGGTGATCTGACAGGATACAAGGGATTATTTCAATCTTCTTGTATCTGTTGAGGCTTGCTTTGTGACCAACTATGTGGTCCATTTTGGAGAAGGTTCCATGAGGTGCTGAGAAGAAGGTAAATTCTTTTGTGTTTGGGTGTAAGGTTCTTTAGATGTCTTAGGTCCATTTGATTCATGACCTCTGTTAGAGATATTGTTTCTTTCTTTAATTTCTGTTTAGTTGACCTGTCCTTTGTTGAGAGTGGGGTGTTGAAGTCTCTCACTATTAGTGTGTGGGGATCTATGTGTGGTTTAAGTTTTATCAATGTTTCTTTCACAAATATGGGTGCCCTTGTATTTGGGGCATAGATGTTCAGGATTGTAATGTCTTCTTGATGGAATTTTCCCTGGATGAGTATGAAGTATCCTTCCCCATCTCTTTTGATTAATTTTGGTTGAATGTCTAATTTATCAGATATTAGAATGGCTACTCCTGTTTGCTTCTTGCATCCATTTGCTTGAAAAGCCGTCTTCCATCCGTTTACCCTCAGGTAATGTCTATCTTTGTGACTTAGGTGTGTTTCTTTTATACAACAGATTGCTGGGTTTTGTTTATGCATCCATTCTGTTAGTCTGTGTGTTTTTATTGGAGAATTAAGTCCATTGATATTGAGAGAGATTAATGACCAGTGGCTGTTAGATCCTTTGAGTTTGATGTTGGCTGTGGTCATAAGGTTGTGTGCTTGGTTGCTTTTTGTTTTACTGTAGTGGGGTTATTTATTTTCTGTGTTTTCTTGAATGTAGCTAGCTTTCTTGGGTTGTATTTTCCCTTCCAGTGTCTTCTGTAATGCTGGATTTGTTTGTAGGTATTGTTGAAATTTGTTTTTGTCATTGAATATCTTGTTTTCTCCGTGTATGAGGACTGAGAGTTTTACAGGGTATAGTAGCCTGGGCTGACATCTGTGTTCTCTTAGGGTCTGCATGATATCAGTCCAGGCCCTTCTGGCTTTCATAGTCTCTGTTGAAAAGTCAGGTGTGATTCTAATGGTTTTTCCATTATATGTTACTTGACCTTTTTCTCTTGCAGCTTTTAGTATTTTTTCTTTGTTCTCTATACTTACGGTTTTGATTATTATGTGGCGGGAGGATTTTCTTTTCTGGTCTAATTTATTGGGTGTTCTATAGGCCTTTTGTATTCTTATTGGTCTCTCCTTTAAGTTGGGGAAATTTTCTTCAATGATTTTGTTGAAAATATTTTCTGGGCCTTGGTGCAGGGAATCTTCTTTTCCTCTATTCCTATTATTCTTAAGTTTTGTCTTTTTATGTTGTCTTGAATTTCTTGGACGGTCTGTGTCAGGAATTTTTTAGATTTATCATTTTCTTTGACAGATACATCTATTTCTTCCATTGTATCTTCCAAACCTGAGATTCTTTCTTCCATTTCTTGTAGCCTATTGGTTATGCTAACCTCTGTAGTTCCTGTTTTCTTCCCTAAGTCCCTAAGTTCTTTCTCTCCACAATTTCTTCCATTTGTGTTTTTTTTTTTTTTTTTTAATTTTTCCAATTCTATCTTCAGGTCTTGAGCTATTTTGTTGGTTTCCTTCCCCTGTCTGACTGTATTTTCATGTTTTTCCATCAATTCCTTCAGCTGTTTGTTTGAACAATCCACTGTTTCTTTTATTTCATTCAGTGATTTAAGCATTTCCTCTCTAAAGGCCACAGACTGTTTGGCTGCAGCTTCCCGTATTTCTTCACGGATGGCCATAATCTCCTTGTCTTTAATTTCCTCCATTTCTTTACGGATAGCCATGATCTGTTTGTTTTTATCTTCCTCTAATTCTTTTTGTATTTTATTTGTTTCCTCTGTTATCTTCTTCATGAGTATAGATGTTAGGTCATCTCCTTGAATTTCATTTATGCTGGGGTGTCTAGGGCTATTTGCCCCTGGATAACTGGGTTCTGGAAATGCCATATTGCTCTGGCTTTTGTTGGTTGGACTTTTATGCTGTCCTCTACCCATTGGGCTATCTTAGTTGTTTGAATTTAGTTTCTGGTTGTTCCTGGACTCTTGTAGTGGAGAGAATCCCTTTGGCAGGAAGATGGTTTTTCCTGAAGGAAGCCTTTCCAGCTTTTTGGGTATAGTCACTGGATGTCTGGTGTTTTTCAGGAGTTGCTACAGCTCACCTCAGGCCTAGAGACCTGGGTAGTAACTGTGATCCTGATTAGTGGAGAGGGCTCTCCTCTCACTGGGAGAAGTCCTGGAGACAGTTGCCCTCCTTCTGGGTTTCTTGCTTTAAATTTAGTGATCAACTGCTGTAACCTGTGTGTCCCATGGTTTGGTTGGTTTTGTTAGGGATAACTGGTTGCCCCTTGGAGCATTATCTGGGGGGTTGATCTCAGGGTTCCCGGTCTTTTGTAGGTCTGAGGTTGGGGCTCTGTGCCCCAGAACCCAAGAGGTAATCTGTGGCGGGTGTGTACTGCTATGGTGTCTTGGGGCGTACAGTTCTGCCTGTAAGGTGTATTTGGTACAATGCAGGCCTCTGGGCTGGTGGAGCATGCGCCTGCCTGCTAGTCTGTGGAAGCTGAGTTTCTGATTACTCTGTGCTCCCTGTTTGTTCCCAGATCTGTGATGGCTGGGCGTACTCACCTGTCTGCGATCTGCAGGCTGCTAGACTTTCCCTAGGTGACCCCAGCAGCATGGTTTCTTCCTTCCCTGTGGGGTCCTCTCTGGACAGGGGTTCCCAGTCCCTGTTGTACTGGGGCGCGCAGCTTGTCTGTACTGTTGAGCTGAGTGTGCATCTCTCTGCGCGGCAGGAGCTCAGTTGTGTTGGTGGTGGGTACCCGCTGTCCTAGTGACCTTCTGGGGATAGACTGGGTGACCTGTGACCAGTCTGGCAAGATTGCTTCCCAGTGGGGTCCCCCTGTGGCTGGGACTCCCAGCCTCAGGCACCCTTGTGCTCACGGATCAGCCTGGGAAAGTGATTGGGGCAAGGACGCTTGCAGCTCCAGCCTGGAGACACAAAGCCCGCGTTACCCGGGATTTCTTCCGGGTTCTGGCTGGGTAGCCGTGAGTGGACCCGACCGATTCCCACATCGTGGGAGCCTCCCCTCACCTGGGAAACATGATTGATGTAGTTTCAGGGCCCAGAGTTCAGTCTCCTGGTCTCTGCACCGCGAGTTCTTTCCTGCCTATCAAATGTGGTGCTCTCCTGGCGCCACCATCTTGGATCCCCCTATTGCTTGTTTTTTAAGAAGGCTGTGTGCCTCTTCTGGATAGATGGTTTGTTTGTTTGTAATCTGCTTACTATGCAGGCAAAAACATCACAAACCAGTTTAAACACTGCTAATTTCTAAATTACCCTAGAAGATGAATTTCTGGAATTAAACATGCTAGCCAGGTTTGGTCTACAGGGATGATTTCATGAGGAAGTCTGGTTTGATTCATTCCCCTTCCATTCTCTCAGTTTAGATCTCTCTTTCAATTCCACAAAGTTGTGGGGGAAATACTTTTTAGTTTCTGCTGCGTGTACCTTTTCTGTGAGATTAAAACTAATCTGGTCACGGGATTAAATTAAAGTCTCTTAGAATTTCCACAGGATGAATTTTTCCCTTCTTTTTTTTTTCTTTTCTTTATTGTTATCATTTATTACAATTTATTCACTTTGTATTGTGGATATGGCTTCCTCCCATTTTCCCTCCCAGTCCTACCCTCCCTTCCTCTTTCCCCCACACCCCTCCCCTAATCCATTGATAGGGGTGGTCCTCCTTCCTTTCTATCTGACCTTAGCTTACCAAGTCCCTTCAGCACTGGTTGCATTGTCTTCCTGTGTGCACTGGCAAGGTAGCATGCCTCAGGGGGTGGTAATCAGAGAGCCTGCCACTGAGTTCATGCAGAGAAAGTCCCTGCTTCCCTTACTAGGAATCACACTTGGAGACTGAGTCTATGAACAACATCTGAGCCAGCCTTTTGGCTCCTCTGCATGCATTGTCCTTGGTTGGGGTACCATTCTCTTTAGCGTCCCCAGAGCTCAGTTTTTATGGCTCTATTGGTCTCCTTGTGAAGTGCCTATCCGCTCTGGATCTTTCTATCTCCCCGTTCTTTCATATGATTTCCTACCCTCTTCCCAACGTTTGCCTATGAATCTCAGCCTCTGAATCAATACTTTGATCAGCACAGTCTTTCAGTAGCCCTCTCTAATAGGCTCCTGTCCTGTTCCCTGTCTTCTCCTGCTTCTGAAGCCTATTGCCTGAATGAGGATTGAGAATCTTCCCTAGGGTCTTCCTTGTCAAGGAAGAAATAATAAAGGAATTAGAGACTTCCTAAATTCAAAGAAAATGAAGGCACGACTTGGCTTCTCTTTTTGTCTGAACCCCATGTGTAGCCAGGAAACAGAAGCCCACTTGTCTGAGCCACTGTTCCTTGTGCTCAGTATGAGTGGCTTTGCAGGTGGAAGACAATGAACAAATTTAGCCACAATTTCCTGTGTTTTGCATTTCCTCTTTCCTCACCTCTGCCCTTACTTTCTTTTATTGCATGTTTTCCTAGTCTGTGCTTCTTCTGCTATTGTTGTGATTTCATGAACACATCATTTCCCTAGGACTGTCAGTGTGAGATAACTCCCCTAAAGTTTCTGAAAAGGTCAACTGCTGTGTTGGACTTTTACCCAAAACTGCTTTTTGAGCACCTAGTACATTTTTGCTTGAATGCTGCTAACTGCTCACATTCTGTGATGCTCGTGCTCTCTGTGATAGTATTTTTAGCTCTTGATTGTCTCCCTCCTTGTTACACAGACACTCTCACACTGCCCACAGATGTGCTTTTGTATTTGCTGACTGCTTTGCATGGGCTTCTCCAGCACAGCACAGCTGCTCAGAATTTACAAACCAGCATTTTCCCTGTGAACTGAGCAACAACAGACAGTCAGGAAGAGCAAGATGGAGTCACAGACCCAGGTCCTCAAGTTGCCGCTGTTCTGGGTGTCTTTTGAGAAATGTAAAAGTGTTATTATCATTTCATGGTCACATCTTTGTATGAAAGAAATTTACAGTGTGTCCCAGGGTGTAGATTTCTTACATAATAATTTCCTGACAATATGATAAGGATATTTATATAACAAATTTCTTAACTTTCTCTTTCTTTTTCTTTCGCTCTCTCTTTCCTCTTTTTGGTTTTTCATGCAGGGTTTCTTTGTTTACCTGACCCCTAGCTGTCCTGGACTCACTTTGTTCACTAAGCTGGCTTCTAGTTCACAGACAACTGCCTGCCTCTGTATCCTGAGTGCTGGGATTACATAGCAAATTTCAATAGTCATATCATAATCTGTGTTTATGTGTGTATTGATTTTCAATATCTACTCATTATTGAAGGTACCAATAGAGACATCATAATGACCCAGTTTCCATCTTCCATGGCTGTGTCAGCAGGAGAGTAGGTCACCACCAGTTGAAAGTCCAGTCTGAGTCTTTTAAGCATCAGAAACCAAAAGAACTCCTTGGCCTGGTACCAGCAGAAACCAGGGCAATCCCCTAACTGCTGATCTACTGGGCACCCTCTTGGTACACTGGGGTCTCTGATTGCTTCACAGGCAGTGGATCTGGGACAGATTTCACTCTCTCAATAAGCAGTGTGCAGGCTGAAGACCTGGCAGTTTATTACTGACTTATCAGGACTGGCTGCATTCTCTTCCTCTGTGGCCCAGAAAGGCTGTGCCCCCTCAAGGGGGTGATCAATGAACAGGCCCCTGAGTTCAAGTAAGAGACAGACCCTGTTCCCCTTACTAGGGTCTACACTGGATACTGAGCTATCATGGGCTACATCTGTGCAGGGGTTCTATGTTATCTCAATGAATGGTTCTTGGTTGGAATATCAGTCTCAGAAAAGATCCCTTTCGTTAGATATATTTTTCTCTATTTTGGAGCTTTGTCCTCTCCAGGTCTTTCTATCTTCCCCTTCTTTCATAAGATTCCCTGCACTCTGACCAAAGTTTGGCTATGAGTCTTAGCCTCTGCTTTAATACCCTGCAGGTTAGAGTCTTTCATAGGGCCTCTGTGGTAGGCTACTGTTCTGTTCCCTGTTTTCTAACTCTTCTGATGTCCATCCATTTGCCTTTCTGAATGGGGCTTGATGATCTTACCCAGTGTCTTCCTTCTTGATTGGCTTGATTAGATTTTAGTATGATTATCCTATATTATAGGTCTAATGTCCACTTAGAAGTGATAACTGAGTATATACCACATGTGCCTTTTTGCTTCTGGGATACCTCACTCAAGATTATCTTTTCTAGTTCCTACATTTGCCTGCAAATTTTATGATTTCCTTATTTTTTGTTGCTGAGTAGTATTCCATTGTGTAAATGTGCCACAATTTCTGTATCCATTAATCAACTGAGGGAAATCTGGGTTGTTTCCAGCCTCTGGCTATTACAAATGAAGCTGCTATGAACATGATTGAGTGATCGTCCTTGTTGTATACTTGAGCATCTTTTGGATACATGCCAAGGAGTGGTATAGCTGGATCTTGAGGTACCACTGTTCATAATTGTCTGAAAACCTGCCAGATTGATTTTCAAAGTGGTTGTACAAGTTTACATTCCCACCAACATTGGAAGAAGTTTTCCTTTTCTCCACATCCTCTACAGCATGTGTTATTATTTGAGTTTTTGATCTTAGTTATTCTGATTGGTGTAAGGTGAAATCTCAAGACATTTTGATTTTCATGTACCTGATAGCTAAGGATGTTGAGCATTTCTTTAAGTGTTTCTCTGCCATCTGATATCCCTCTATTGAAAATTTTCTGCTTAGATCTGTATCACAATTTTTAATGGGATTAATTGATTTGTTGCTGTTTAACTGCTTCTTCAGTTCCTTTCCCCTCTTGGTCCTTCTTTTCTCAATGAACTCTTCCATAGGACTTCCTGCACTCCACCCAATGCTTACTTGTGGGTCTCTGCATCTCTTTTCAGCAGGTGCTATGTGGAACAAATCAGAGAATAGCTATGCTAGGCTCTGTCAGCAAGTATAACAGTTTCTTTAATAGTGTCAGGAGTTGGCTGTCTCCCATACATTAAGTCTCAGTTTGGGCCTGTCATTGGTTGAACATTACACCAATTTCTGCATTGTTTTTGTCCCTACACATCTTGTATGCAGGGTCAGATTTTTAGAAGTCTTTGTGCTGGGTTGGTGTTTCTCACTTACAACTAGGAGTCTTGCCTATTCAGAATGTGGCCTCTTCAGTCTCCATGACCCCTGTTACTAGGAACTTAGCAAGAGTCACCTTATTATCCTCCCAGGAGCCTACCCTGTCATAGGTCTCTGTCTTGTCAGAGATACCTACGCTCAAATTTTCTCCTCTCTGCAAGCATTCTTATCCTCCTGTTCCTCCTCTCCACAAGTCTGATACCAAACCTCATTATTCTCTATGCTCCCTTTCTCACCTGGATTCCTCTCACCAACCATATCTGCTACCTATTCTATTTCTCCTTCTTAATAAGATTTGAGCATCCTCTTTTCAACCCTATTTGTTACTTCAAAGACTTCTTTGAGTCTGTGAATTGTAGTATGGATATCCTGTAGAATACGATAAAATCCTTTTAGATGTGAGTATATACCATATGTGTCTTTCTCGGTCTGGGTTATGTAACTCAGAATTATCATTTCACATTCCATCTACTTACCTTTAAATTTCAGAATTTCCTTGTCTTCCATAGCTGAGTAGTATTCCTTTGTGTAAATGTGCCTCAGTTTCTTTATCTATTCTTCAATCGGAAGACATCTGGGCTGTTTCCATTTCTTGGCTATTACAAATAAAGCCATTTTGAACACAGTTGAGCAAATGTTCTTATTGTATGGTGGAGCATCATTTGGGTATATGCCCAGGAGTGGCATAATTGGATATTGAAGAACAGCTATTGCCATTTTTTTAAAGTGCCAGATTGATTTTAAAAGTAGTTGTTCAAGTTTGAACTCTACCAGCAATGGTGGAGTGTTCCCCTTTCTCTACATCCTCCCCAGCATGTGCTCTCACTTATGTTTTTGATAGCCATTCTGCTGGGTGCAAGATGGAAACTCAGCATCATTTTGACTTGCATTTCCGTGATGACTAAGGACAGTGTACACTTTTTAAGTGCTTCTCACAATTTTGATATTCCTCTGTAGAGAATTCTCTATTAAGCTCTGTACACCATATCTATTTTTCTTTTGCCTGCTCTTAGGACCCTTGTACTGGGTTGCCTTCTCTAGTCTTTTTTTTTTTCCAACCAGGTTCATAGCAACTTTATTTGTAATAGCCAGAATCTGAACACAACCCAGATGTTCCTCAACCGAGGAAGAGTTAAAACTCTTTAGAAATGCTCTCAAGGAGATGGCTAGAAGCATATCTCATACATTATTCTAAAACCCAATAAATTTACCAGTAATGTCAATCATTTCTTATCCTGTCTTATCAAGCCGACATCCAAAAACATTGCTTTTAAAGGATAATATTCCACTCCTGGTCCCTAAAGACTCACTTTAATCTCTTGATGCAACCTACATTTAATTTGTTTTTAAATGATCCCCAAACACCTAAGAGTTTCAAAACTGTTCAAAATAAAAGTTCAGAATCTCTTCTGAGAATCAGGTCTTCTCTTATCTATGATTATTCATTTTGAATAAGTACAAGTTACATACTTCCAGCATCTAGTCCCATAGAATGAACATTTCCAATTCAGAAAGGACAAATTGAAGCATAGTATAGAAAGGACAGTCAAAGAAATACTGATATCCAACAGGGTGAAATCAACTCATATAATTTAATGTTGGGCACACTGATGTGTTCCTGCAGAAATCTTCTGAGTTCCTGCAGTACTGGGTCTCCTAGCAACTCTGTTTTTGCTATCTCAGCACACTACAACTTTCTCATGTCTATGTTCCATGTGATACCTGACACTTTTCTCAATGGGTTCTTGAGCCCAACTTCAACTTAGATTTCACCTTCATAGCTTCCCACAAGGTCCTCCAGGGAATACTTTCTGGGGAAACTGACTGTGATAAATATTTCTTGGCCTCAATATCTTTCTGGCATCAGCGTACAGCTTTGCACATCCCTCACTCACTTATTTCACACTATGTGGATGAGGCTTCTACATTCTGATATTTTGGAATATAGTCTGGCTCCTTTCTAGCACAGCCTTTAAGCTCTCTGTGTACATTGTTGGCTGATTCTAGGTCAAAACTTCTCTTGCCATTTTTTTTTTCTAGCACAGAATCCCTTGAGCAGAATTTTCCATTTTACTTTTGTCCTTTCATATGAATTTTCATTTTTTATAAGTTGGAAACTTTTATTGGTTTTGCCATTAATGGACCTCATTTTTCTCTACTGCAAAATGTGAAGTTTGTTAATTTTTCTAATCTCTTAAACAATCACAATTTCTTTCATTTAACTTCTTTGTCAGCAACTTTAGAGCAGCCTGTGCTCATTTCTTACTAAAACTGCAGATTTTACGTATTTTCCCTCTCTCTCTCTCTTTTTTTTTCCCCACTGTAGGTATGGGTAAGAACAGAGACTTGTGACAATGCCACAGCATGAGCGCACTATATCTTGGAATTTTATTCATTAAAGAAACTAGTCTGCTGGTCTTTTATTTAGTCTTACTCCAAGCTCTAAAATACAGATAGAACAATGTCAGAGTAGTTGCCAGCATGTAACATGAATGTCCCTTTTCAGTTCTTGGTATAATCCTGGTTTCCTTCTGAAACCTCTAGAAACTGGCCTTTGATGTTTTCTTTCCTTTTCTTTTTTTCTTTTCTTTTCTTTTCTTTTTTTTTTTTTTTTTTTTTTTTCCCATTATTTCCTTTCAAATTCCTTTTCCAGAATTTCTTTTTTCTTTTTCTTTTCTTTTCTTTTTTCCTTTTTTTTCCATTATGAACTTCCAAATTCCTACCAGAATAGCCCATTAAGCTCTGCTTATGGCATTCTAGATCACTTATAGCCTACAACTGCAAACTTCCCACTGTTATTCCAGCAAATTAATTCAACACTTTGCCAAAGTGCATTTAGGTTAATAATAATTACACCTCCACTTCTGGTTAAACAAAACAGAACAACAACAACGAAATCTCTACTAGCTTTTTTTCTCTCATTGACATAAATGAAACTTGGGAAAGAAGTGCTTCAAGTAGTCTGTTCAATTAGACAAAAGCGTGATGTAGATAGTCACATTGTGTTCATAGTCAGGAAGCAGATGAATGATGGTGCTCTCATCACTTTCTCCTTTTACTTCAGTCTTCATCCCATGCCCACGGGATAGTGCTGACAAAGGTTTTGCCTCTGTTAATCCTCTGTGGAAATGCCCTCTATTAAGTAACCATATGTTATTTGTATTCATTTTTTTTATTTTTCTTATTAGTTACATTTTGTTAACTCTGTATCCCAGCTGTATCCCACTCCCTCTTTCCCTCCTCAATCCTACCCTCCTTCTCTAATCTCTTCCCTGCCCCTTTCCAAGTCCACTAAGAGGGGAGGACCTCCTCCCCTTTCATCTGACCCTGTTTTATCAGGTATCTTCAGGACTGGCTGCAAAGTCTTCCTCTGCGGCATAACAGGACTGCTCCTCCATTGGGGGGTGGGGAGGTCAAAGAGCCTGCCATTGAGTTCCTGTTAGAAATAGCCCTTCTTCACCTTACTATGGGAAACCAATTGGTTCCTGAGCTACCATGGGCTACATCTGAGCAGAGATTCTGGGTTATATCCATACATGCTCCTTGGTTGAGTGTCAGTCTCAGAAAAGACCCTGTGCCCACATATATTTGGTCCTTGTGGAGCTCCTATCCTTTCCACATCACACTAACTCCCCTTCTATCATATGATTCCCTATACTCTGCCAAAGGTTTGGTTATGAGTCTTATTATCTGCTTTGAAACACTGCTAGGTAGAGTCTTTCAGATGCCTTCTACAGTAGACTCCTGTCATATGTTCAATGCACATCCCATTTGTGCATTGAATGAGGACTGATCATCTTATCCATTGTCTGCTTTCTTGATTATCTTTTTTTTAGGTGTATAGATTTCATTATGTTTATCATATCTTGTAGGTCTATATAAGTGAATATATAGACTTATATTGTCTTTCTCCTTCTGGGATATTTCACACAGAATGGTCTTTTCTAGATCCCACCATTTGCCTGCAAATTTCATAATTTCCTCGTTTTGATTGCTGAGTAGTATTCCATTGTGTAAAAATATCACAATTTATATATCCATTCCTCCGTTGAGGGACATCTGGGTTGTTTCCAGGTTCTGGCTATTATAAATAAAGCTGCTATAAACATGGTTGAACAAATGTCCTTGTTTTGTATTTGAGCACATTTTGGGTATATACCTAGCAGTGGTATAGCTGGGTCTTGAGGAAGCACTCTTCCTCATTGTCTGAGAAAGCACCAGATAAACTTCCAAACTGGTTGTACCAGTTTACATTCCCTCCAACAGTGGAGGAGAGTTCCCGTTTCTCAACAACCACTCCAGCATGTGTTGTCACTCGAGTTTTTAATCTTGGCCATTCTGATGGGTGTAAGGTGAAATCTCAGGGTCATTTTGATTTACATTTCCCTGATGGCTAATGAGGTTGAGCATTTCTTTAAGTGTTTCTCTGCCATTTGCTATTTATCTATTGAGAATTCTCTGGTTAGCTCTGTTCCCCACTTTTTAATTGGATTACTTGGATTGTTCCTTTTCAGCTTCTTTAGTTCTTTATATTTCTGGATATTAGCCCTCTGTCAGATAAAAGGTTGGTGTTGATTCTTTCCCAATCTGTCGTTTTGTTTTGATGATGGTGTCCTTTGCTTTACAGAAGCTTTTCAGTTTCATGAGGTCCCACTTACTGATTGTTGCTCTTAAAGCCTGTGCTGTTGGTGTTCTCTTCAAGAAGTTGTCTCCTGTGACAATGAGTTCTAGGCTGTTCCCCAATTTTTTTTTTTTAACAGATTTAGAGTATCTGGTTTTATGTTGAGGTCTTTGATCCACTTAGACTTTAGTTTTGTGCGGGGTGATAAATATGAATCTATTTTCGTTTTTCTGCGTGTTGACATCCAGTTGGACCAGAACCATTCCTTGAAGATACTATCTTTTTTTCCATTGAATGGTTTTGGCTTCTTTGTCAAAACTCAATTATTCATAGGTGTATGGGTTTAATTGCTGGGTCTTCTTTTTGGTTCCATTGAGCCTCCTTTCTGTTTCTATGCCAATACCATGCAATTTGTATTACTATTGTTCTGTAGTACAGCTTGAGATGGTGGATGGAGATACTGTTTCTTTCTCCATATGAAGCTGAGAATGCTTTTTCAAGGTCTGTAAAGAATTGAGTTGGTATTTTCATGGGAATTGTGTTGAATCTGTAGATTGCTTTTGGCAGGATGGTCATTTTCACAATATTAATCCTACCAATCCAAGAGCACGGGAGATCTTTCCATCTTCTGATATCTTCTTCAATTTCTTTCTTCAGAGACTTGAAGTTTTTCTCAAATGGGTCTTTCACTTGCTTAGTAGTGTCATCCCAAGGTACTTTATGTTATTAGTGGCTATTGTGAAGGGTGTTGTTTCCCTAATTTCTTTCTCAGCCCTTTTGTCTTTGGGATACAGGAAGGCTTCTTCTTTTTTTTTTTTTTTTTTTTTAGTTGATTTTGTATCCTGCCACTTTGCTGAAGGTGTTTATCAGCTGAAGGAGTTCTCTGGTTGAATTTTTGGGGTTGCTCATGTATAGTATCATATTACCTGCAAATAGTGACACTTTGACCACTACTTTCCAATTTGTATCCCCTTGATCTACTTTAGTTATCTTGTTGTTCTGGCTAGGACTTCAAGAACTATGTTGAAGAGATATGGAGAGAGTGGGCAGCCTTGTTTTGTCCCTGATTTCAGTGGCATTGCTTTAAGTTTCTCTCCATTGAGTTTGATGTTGGCTATAAGCTTACTGTATATTGCCTTTACTATGTTTAAGTATGTGCCTTTTATCCCTGATCTCTCCAAGACTTTAAACATGAATGGGTGTTGGACTTTGTCAAATGCTTTTTCAGCATCTAAGGAGATGATCATGTGGTTTTTCTCCTTCAGTTTCTTTATGTGGTGGATTCCGTTGATGGATTTCCATATGTTGAACCATCCTTGCATGCCTGGGATGAAGCCTACTTGGTCATGTTGGATATCTTTGATGTGTTCTTGGATTTGGTTTGCAAGTATTTTATTGAGTATTTTTGCATCAATGTTCATAAGAGAGATAGGTCTGAAGTTCTCTTTTTTTTGTTGGGTCTTTGTGTGGTTTAGGTAACAAGGTGACTGTCGCTTCATAGAATGAGTTTGGTAATGTTCCTTCTGTTTCTATTTTGTGGAATAGTTTGAGGAGAATTGATGTTAGCACTTCTTTGAAGGTCTGGTAGAATTCTGCACTGAAAATATCTGTCCCAGGGCTCTTTTTGGAGGGGAGACTGTTAGTGACTGCTTAAATTTCCTTGGAGGATATATGGCTATTCAGTCTTTCTACCTTATCTTGACTTAATGTTGGTAGATGGAATCTATCAAGAAAAATTTCCATTTTATTTAAATTTTCAAATTTTGTGGTGTATAGGCTTTTATAGTATGACCTAATGCTTGTTTGGATTTCCTCACTGTCTGTAGTTATGTCCCCCTTTTCATTTCTGATTTTGCTGATTTGGATAGATTCTCTTTGCTTTTTAGTTAGTTTGGCTAAGTGTTTGTCTATCTTGTTGATTTTCTCAAAGAACCTGCTTTTTCCCATTGATTCTTTGAATAGTTTTATTTGTTTCTAATTGATTGATTTCAGCCCTGAGTTTGATTATTTCCAGCCGTCTGCTCCTCTTGGGTGTATCTGCTTCTTTTTTTTCTAGGGTTTTCAGTTGGGCCATTAAGTTACTTGTATGTGATGTTACAAATTTCTTCTTGCAGGCCCTTAGTGCTATAAATTTTTCTCTGAACCCTGCTTTCAATGTGTTCCATAAATTTGGGTATGTTGTGCCTTCATTTTCATTGAATTCTAGGAAGTCTTTATTTTCTTCCGTAACCCAGCTGTCATTGAGTAGCAAGTTGTTCATTTATCATGTGTGTTTTTTTTTTTTTTTTTTTTTTTTTTTTGCTGTTGTTTCTGTTGTTGTTGAGGTCAAGCTTTAGTCCATGGTCATCAGATAGAATACAAGGGATTATTTCAATCTTTTTGTATCTGCTGAGGTTTGCTTTGTGACCAACTATATGGTCTATTTTGGAGAATGTTCCATGCAGTGCTGAAAATAAGTTATATGCTTTTTGAGTTTGGGTGAAAAGATCTGTAGATGCCTATTAGTTTTTTTTTAGGGCCTCTGTAAGTGCTTTTATTTCCCTATTTTTTTTCTGTCTGTTTGATCTGTCCCTTGGTGAGAGTGGAGTGTTGAAGTCTCCCACTGTTAAGGTTTTAGGATCAATGTGTGATTTAAGCTTTAATATTGTTTCATTTATGAATGTAGGTGCTCTTGTATTTGGGGCATAGATATTCAAAATTGTGATGTCCTCTTGGTGGATTTTTCCTTTGATGAGAATATAGTGGTCTTCTTTATCTTTTTTGATTAACTTTGGTTGAAAGTCTATTTTATAAGATATTAGGATGGCTACTCCAGCTTGTTTTCTGGAACTATTTGCTTGAAAAACATTTTTCCAGCACTTTATTCTGAGGTAGTGTCTGTCTTTGTTGCATAGGTGTGTTTCTTGGATGCAACAGAATGTTGGATCCTGTTTCCCCAACCATTCTTTTAGTCTGTGTCTTTTTATTGGGGAGTTGAGTCCATTGATGTTGATAGATACTAGTGACCAACAATTGTTACTTTCTTTTGTTGTGGGGTTGATAGTGTTGCTGAGTTTCATTGCTTGTATTCTTTTTTTTTTGTTGTTGTTGTTGTTGTGTAGTTATCAATTTCCTTTGTTTCCTTAGATGTAGTTGTTTTCTTTGAGTTGGAGTTTCCCTTCTAGTAACTTCTGTAGAGCTGGGTTACTATGCAGATATTGTTTAAATTTGGTTTTGTCATGGAATATTTTGAATTCTCTGTCTATGTTGATTGAAAATTTTGCTGGGTATAGTAGTCTGGGTTGGCGTCTTTGGTCCCTTAAGGACTGCATGATTTCTGTCCAGGCCCTTCTGGCTTTCATAGTTTCTGTTGAGAAATCTGGTGTGATTCTGATAGGTCGATCTTCATATGTTGCCTTCTCTAGTCTTGATAAGAGAGTTTGTGCCTAGTCTTACCATAACTTGTTATGTACTGTTCTGTTGGTATTCCTGGGAAGCCAGCAATTTACTGAAGGAAAAGGAGGATAAGTGGATCTGGGGCAGAAGGGAAGTAGGGGTGGAAAATGGATGTAATGAACAAGGGGAAAATTAAGATCCAGGTGCAATGTATGATATAAGAATTAAAAACTAAGAAATAGAAATATATATATATTTCATAAATTTATGAAGATAAAATTATTTAATCTATAGTACTTTATATATAAAAGTCTCTCTGCCAGAAATCCAGGTAGGCTGTCAGCAGATATTTTCTTCACTGTTTATCCAGACCAGTTCCCAGATCTTGTTCCTAGTGCTGTAATATGGGATCAGCTGGACCCTCCCCTCCTACTACTCCTGTAGAGTCCACAAAGCATCCTCTCCTACTCCTCACTATTGCTTTTTGTGAGATCCCAACTCAGAAGGCACCACCCCTGCTAACCCAAGAGTTGCTCCTTCCAGATCATTAAGTAAAATGAAGGCAGACCCACACTTCTCCTACTGCTCCTGACATCCATTCCCCACAGTTTCACCCTCAAGTCGGTAGCTGAGAACATGGTTTGCTCTTTAACCTGATCTCCCAAAATTACAAACCCCTTTTCTCCAAACTTCTTATCCCAAATGATCCAAGTAACACAGCCTATAATGCCTGTAGGCATTCCCTGTGAACACAACAGCTGAATGGATCAGAACAGGTAGAGCACTGTCAATACAATCTTTGAAAATCCAGAGACAAAATAAAAACCAAAAACAAAATACCATTTCAAGAAAGACAAGTCCAGAAATCAGCAGCTAGTCTTTTCATCACCACAAATGCAGACACCAAGATGCCAGGGTAAAGACACAATCAATAACAGCCAGGGCAGTATGTCTCCACTAGAGCTCAGGTATCCTACCAGAGCAGGCCCTGAATATCCCATCATAGCTGAAATATAAGATAAAAACCTTAAAAGAGCTTTTTATGAATATAATAAAGCTCCTTAAGAAGTATCTACATACATTTGTCAAAAAAATCGTGGAAGACAGAAACATTTTAAGGTAATGAATAAAACAGTTCCAGATCTGAAATTAGAAATAGAATCAATAAAATCCCAAATAGCTGGAATGCTGGAAATGAAAAATTTAGGAATTAAAATGAAAACTATTTCTAAATAATGTTCCCAGTGCTGCAATCTAACACCAGTATAGCCTCGCGTCCCTTGCCACTACTTGAGTAGCTTCCATAAACCATCCTCTCCTACTCCTCACATGTTGCTTTGCTTCACGAGCAGAATACAAGTGATAGAGGACTGAATCTTAGGGGTTGAAGATACGAGAGAAGAAATACATACAGCAGTAAAGAAAAATTTTAAATATATAAGATTACTAGTATGAAATATCTAGGAAATAAAGGACACTGAAAAGACCAAATTTAAGAATAAGAGTTATAAAGGAAAGAGAAGACACTCATCTCAAAGGCTAAGAAAATGTTTTCAACAATGTCATAGAAGAAAATTTTTGTAATTGAAAGAAGGAGATGTCTATTAAGGGGCAAGAACCATACAGAACATCAAATAAATTTGACTGTGAAAAAAAGTTCCCTCTGCTGATAATAGTCTACACATTAAGCATATAGAATAAGGAAAGAATATTAAAAACTAAGCAGATATGCTACAGAATATAAGAGACAAGAGATGCCAGGCCACACTACTATACACAGCAAAACCTTTAATCAGCGTAGATTGAGAAAATAAGAATTTCATGATGAAGACCTATTAAATAAATCTATGTACAAATCCAGCCCTACAGAATGTTTGTAATGGAAACTCCAATCTATGGATGTCAACAATACTCTTAAAAATACAGGATATACATAATTTCACACCTGCCCAGACTCTACACAACAATATATATAAAATATACATATATATCTAGATATTAGATATTTTTAATATCTAACAAATTATACTTCAAACAAAATCTATTCATTAGAGATGGGAAGGATACTACATACTTATCAATGTATGAACACACCAAAATATCATTCCAATTTTTAAATTCTATGCCTGAAACACAAGGCCAACCATCTTTGTAAAATAAATGCCATTATAGCTTAAATCTCATCTTGACCTTTACACATTTGTAGTGGTAAATTTTAACACCCACTCTCACCAATAGATACGTCACTGAAGCAAAAACTTATTGTGGATGTTTTGTTTTATGATATGTAAAGATATTTTTGTTAAAATTCCAAGGTTTTAGTTTATCTGCATCTGTTAAGTGTCTCATGCAGAGCATGGTCTTTGCCAGCTGGAATTAGTTGAATTTTGAGGATTATTTGCAGTATATATATGAGAGCCCAGAGGAAGAATATGAGGCTGCTTGGAGGAGGACTGATTGCCACTTGTTCATCCTGCTCCTGTATTTGTTATTTGCTGATTTTCTGGTTACCTGGACTTGTGTATTTATGTACAAGTGATATTGATATTGTCTGCAAAAGGATCCCTTAACTCTACTCAGAGGGAAGTAGGAGAGACCTCTGCTCCCTGTTCCTAAACAGGGACACCAGCTGGTGTCCAGAGCCTGGAAAGGATTTAGAAGCAGTTAATAACCCTAAATAAACTGTGGTTGTTTAAAAAATCAAGTTCAACAAAAACTAAACAGAGAAGTGCTGTTTAGTTTTTAATATCTAACAAATGAGACTACAAACCAAATCAAACCATTAGAGGTAGGAAGGATACTACATACTTATCAATGTATAAATCCTAACCAAGTGGTTGGGACCAACAGTTTGAAAAACTCTTAATTAAACCATTATTGTTAATCAGCATCCTTTAGTAAAGCAATAGTTTTTTTTTTTTTTTTTAATTTTCCTTTAACACAAAATAAAAGGTGAGGACTGATGGTCTGAAAGTCATCATCGACACTAAAGACAGAAAATTTGCTCATGAGTTCTTAGTCTGGAAATATTATCATGTGGTCTGATTCTAGGACCTCTGTCATAAGTGACTATTAATATTTACTCTTGGTATATCTTCTGGTAAAGCTTGTTGTTAATCCTAAACAGCTGTATACCCCAAATCACCACACAGACACTGAGATTTCTTTAGTTAACCTAGAACACAATGCTGTGCAATAGTTACTCACTCCTAAACCTCTAAGCCCTCATAATTTTATAACATTTAGATTTCCCACAGTATACTTGCTTTTTTGTGAAATCTTAGGTCTGGTTCATGCTCCACAATCTCCAGCTCTCTCCTAGCTCCATCTTGCCCCTTCTCTTCCCACTCATTTTTTGCCCTCTGGCTCCTGCCCTCTTTCCTGTCCTCTGGCTCCTCCCTTTGCACAACATTGTGGCTAGTTGTTTTATTTTGGCCTGTTTACACACAGTTGAGACAGGATGCTCAGAGTAAGTATCACAATGCAATATGATTGAAACTAGAGAGTGGGGGGTCGGGGGGAATCAGCATTTGAATGAACAAGGGTAAGGTGTATACATTTCAAAAGAACAGTATACCAACATTTCACTGCTCTGAAAACTGTCTTATCCTTTTAAATGTGAGACATTTTCATGGGGGGGGAAATGTTGGTCATACCTATGTAAAAAAGACACAAGAGGCTTATAGGTGGAAAAGTACACACAAACTTAGTTTAGTCCTAAAAACTCAAAAATGATATTCATATTTTTAAAAAACAAAACTGTCCATTCCATATCAAAAAGGGGGCAAGCCAAAGAATAGCCAAAACCAATGTAAAAAGGCAGGTACAAGATGTCTATGATATACTTAAATGCTAAGGGTAAGAGAGTTTATATGTTAATGCTAAGAGAGTTTATAAAAAGTTTGGCTATAAAGGCATAATTGCCCATCCTGTACAAATAAGGGGCAAGCCAAAAAAAAAAAAAATAGCCACTATCACTATCAATGAAAACAAACAAACAAACAAACAAACAAACAAACAAAAAAAAACAGGTACAAGATGGCTAGGGTATGCTTAAATGCTAAAGGTAAGAGGGAGTTTAAATAAAGTTTGGCTATACAGGCATAACTGCCCATTCTATATAAACAAGAGGATAGGACAAATAGCTACAATATACATAAAAATCTAGGGCTGAACCTCTAAACTGGTACAAGATATCTACAGTATTCTTATATTCTAAATTAAAAAGGAGTTTATATAAAGTTTACTTAATACATGCATTTTCGATTGCTCATGGCAACCAGCTTGTCTCTCTAATGGGAGGCTTCTCTAGGGAAATAGATAGCAGCTTGACCTAAGACAATAGGCATGCAAGAGCCCCAAAAGTTATTTTAATCTACCCAAAGTTGCTTTGATTCAACATGATAATGACTGTATGTTTAATAATAATGATAACTTATATTGCTAATCACTTTACATGGGAACAACTCTGAAACTGACTGAGACATAAAAATAGCCAGAAGCTGAAAACAGTCCAGATGTCCCTCAGCTGAAGAATGGATGCAGAAATTGTGGTACATCTAAACATTGGAATATTACTCAGCAATGAAAAATAAGGAAATCATGAAATTTGCAGGTAAATGGTGGGACCTGGAAAGGATCATCCTGAGTGAGCTGTCCCAGAAGCAGAGAGACACACACAGTATATACTCACTCATATAGACATGTAATATAGGATAAAGCTACTAAATTCTGTACATCTAAAGAAACTAATCAAGAGGGAGGAACGTGACTAAAATGATCAATCCCCATCCCAAAAGGCAAAGAGGAAGGACATCAGAAGAAGAAGAAAACAGGAAACAAACTAGAAAACCACCATGGAGGGCCTCTGAAAAGCTCTGCCCTACAGACTATCAAAGCAGATGCTGAGACTTATGGCCAACTGCTGGGCAATGTGCATGGAATCTTATGTAGGAAGTGGGAAATAATAAGTAAGATCTGGAGTGAACAGAAACTCCACAAGGAGAGGAACAGAACCAGAAATTTGAACACAGGGTTCTTCCCAGAGGCTCATGCTCCAACCAAGTACCATTCATGGAGAAAACCTAGAACCCCTGCACAGATGTAGCCCATGGCAGTTTAGTGTCCAAGTGGGTTACATAATAATGGGAAGAGGGACTGCCTCTGACATAATCTGATTGGTCTGCTCTTTGATCAGTTCCCCCTCAGGGGGGAGCAACCTTGCCAGGCCACAGAAGATGACAATGCAGCCACTAGGATGTGATCTGATAGACCAAGATCAGAAGGAAGGAGAGGAGTACCTCCCCCATCAGTGGACTAGGGGTAGGGTATTCGTGAAAAGGGAGTGGAAGGGTGGGATCTGGAGGGGAGGTGGGAGGGGCTTATGAGGGGATACAAAGTGAATAAAATGTAATTAACAAAAAAATATGTCTCCAGCCAAAACTTCAACAATGCTTGGCCAATAAATCCTTGGCTATAATATCCTCAAAAACTTTATTATGCCATTATTTTAATTGACATAGATTTAAATTGGCTTACAGGTTAGTTTCATCCTGCACATATCATACATTTATAATTTTAGAACTCTATAATGCTTGTGAGAAATTATATGTTTGCAGAACAAAAGAACTGGACACCAGAGATGCTGGATCAATCCTAATAGAATCATTCTTCAGCATGCTGAGACAATGACACATCTGTTCCAGCATATTGCATGTGCCAGCATTCTGCCTAGTTCTGCCTTAACTGCTTCAATTGCTGTTTCTCATCAAAACCTGCTCCCAAAAGAACTTTAAAAAAGCTACTAATATTAATTGGTCTAGCATTTTAGACTGTTCCAAAGAGGACTTTTATTAAGCCTGAAATTTCTCAACATTCAAAGACAAGACCACAAATGTTATTGCTTGCTTAATTAACCATTTTTTCCCCAATTTTCTTTGGGCCCTCAACAGGATTTCTACATGTCTAAAATGTCACCTAGAAGAAATCCATGAAAACGGCGTCAATTTTCCTTAAAGGGGGTTGGGTACATTTTTGGTTGTTTGCTATGGCTATGAAATTTTATTGTCATTGGGAGATGTTTATTATTATTGGTCTTATTCAAAGTGAAATAAGGAACATACAGGGATATCGTATAGGAATAGAAAAAAGGTAGACTATTGAATCTACTCAACTTAGGGTTTTATTTGTTATTCCCAAATAAGGTTAATTTTAACTCTGGTATAGGATTTTGCATATTGATGCAAAAGTAAGTATATTTTTAATACATTCGTATATGTTTTGCTATATTGATATAAATTCAAGATTACTTCCAATCCTTTTAAACTGCTATTAAAAACTGTTATAGTATTAGGTAATGTAAGTTAATTGCTAGTTATTCAACTCATACTCACATCAGACACTAGGCTAACTTATCACAGGAGTATACTTCCTAGGTTTAACAGATAGATATGATTTTGTAGACAGATTGATTACATAAAGACAGTCTTAAAAACTTCAGACACCTACAGAATATGGCATTTAAAAGTTTCTATTACTTTAAAGATTCTTTGTCCCTGGGAATGTCTAAGAATGATCATCTTGAGTAGTTGAGTTGACCTAGGAAAACATTATAACTCTGGGCAAGACTGTTCCCAGCATGTGGATATTGACCTCCATAAAATGGGAAAGTGGCCTGAGCTCTAGCATTCTGCACACTCTACTTCTTAGTTGTGTATGTGATCTGAGAAACTGATGCATGCTTCTTCCAGTTTGTCTTCCACACTATACTAGGTTGTATGCTTGAACTGTGTTCCCAAACAAACCATATTCCTAAACAAGGAACTAAGTTTCCTTGACTTGATTTTTTAAATTTATTTATTTATTTTTAATATTAGTTACACTTTATTAACTCTGTATCTCAGCTGTATCCTGCTGCCTCATTTCTTCCCAAACCCACCCTCCCTCTCTCATCTCCTCCCTGCTCCTTTCCAAGTTCACTGATAGGGGAGGACCTCCTCCCCTCTCATCTGACCCTGTATTATCAGGTATATTCAGGACTGGCTGCAAAGTCCTCCTCTGTGGACTAGCAGGGCTGCTCCTCCCATGTGGGGTGGGGAGTTCAAAAAGTCAGCTATTGATTTCATGTCAAAAATACTCCCTGTTCCCAAGTAGGAAAACCTACTTGGTTACTCAGCTACCACAGGCTACATCTGAATACAGGTTCCAGGTTATATCCATACATAGTCCTTGGTTGGAGAAACAGTCTCATATAAGACCTTTGTGCCCAGATGTATTGGATGTTGGAGAAAACAATTAACAGGACAGGAGCCTACTGAAGAGGGTCTCTGAAAGACTCTACCTAGCAGTGTATCAAAGCAGATACTGAGACTCAAGACCAAGCCTTCAGCAGAGTGCAGGGAATCATATGAAAGAAGGGGGAGTTAGTATGATGTGGAGAGGACAGGAGCTCCACAGGGACTCGCGTTTTTCAGTGAAGTTTACCACAACAAAGAGATTAGGCCCATCCCTCTTAACCTGATAGTGGTGTCTTCACTAATGTGGTTCTTCAGGAAATGGAAGCTTGCCATATCTCCATGCAAGGTGGAGAGGATTATTGGATTCTGCATCATTTTGACATCCCCACTGAACCCTGAGCTAAGAAGTGAAAAGGATAAGATTAAGTACAAACACTGAATTTTCCTCATGATTTTCTCTTTGTATTTCCACGTGTAAGTAATTTCCTTTCTACCTAAGTTTCAATGAAGCAGTCTTACAAGGCACTAGGAGCCTTTAGGAGTCATTTAATCATCCTCCACTTTCACTGCCCATCTCTTCCTGAGTCAGAGGCTTCAGCAGCAGGTAAAAATAGTATGTCAATTTTTATATGAGTTACTGAAAATCTTTCTATGTCTACTATTTCTTGTCACATATATGAGGTAGACATAGCACTCATCCAGAGAATAAAAAAAAATTCTATGTGTTGGAGCAGAAAAGCTGAGTTCAGCTTTGTACTGTCCAAAGATAATATGCACCTCAGGCTGATATTTCCTGGTTCTCCATCCATGGCATTGTCGATGGAAGAGGGTGATATGTCCAAGGAGTTGACGGTCATCAGCTTCAGATGTCCTGATTTCAAAGGTGGAGACATATTAATCAGTATTGTGTTCAGCCAGCAGGGTTATAGTCCGTTTCTAATCAATGCCAACATTATCTAATGTACCGGGACATATTGTGGAAACTTGATAAGTAAATAAGGAATGTTGGGCTCTTTTTATTATTCATAATATAACTTGAAATTATTATGTTTTTAGACCTCATGTTCCTCCCTTGCATACTGTGAGAAGCCCATGAATTCTATGGACTTGGAAGATCCCTGTCTCCATTTGTCCAATCTGATGGAGCAGCTGTAAACATCATGAGAGCACAGTCTGAGCTCACTGGTGCTGTCACAAGGAAAAGTGTAAAGTTTAGTGAATGCCAAGGGAATATGGAAACATGTGAGACAGTAACTGCAGGAGAGCTCCTTGTCTGTCATATTCTTGACCCTGAGATTAGGAATTTCCTGTATTCACATATGGTCTACTTCTATCCTATGATGTAATGTTACTGCTTTACAGAGGAGATCTGCATGTGCTTCTCAGAAATTATTTAACATAGATGTATAAAATTATATATGTAATTCAAAGGTGAAGAAAATGCATATTGGATAAATGAATATTTACTTTTCCACAATATTTGTGGCTTAATGTTGAAACATTAACACCAGATAAAGAATTTGCTTTGGGTAGATAGTGCCATGACCTGCCTTGTAACCATGTGATTAATGATACACATTATTGAAAGATTTTCTCCATGTATAATTTAGATTGTCCTGAGTGTTGGTGTGTACCCCAGGTTGGCCTCAAACTCATGAGTCTCCTGCTTTTGTCTCCAGTTCTGGGAGAACAGATGTGAAACTCCACTCCTTTCCATGATATTTGATTCATTTATTTTTCTCTTATATTTTACATATAATTCTGGCTTTATATTTACTTCTTATAAACACTTTCTAATTTCAATAATATGAAGTCCTGGCAGCTTCTGTGATTTCTCTTATTGCTATTATTTTTTTATTCTTAGGCACACTTTTTTTTTTCACACACTTCGTATGCCAACAATCGCTGAAGCAGTGTTTTATTGGTATCTATAAAATTGTTAAGTAGATTAGGATGGCAGTGCCCCCTTCTGGAGAGACTTTCCTGTTCACGATGTCAGAAGCCCATCTTAATCCAGTTTTGATACTGCTAACTTCTAAATTACACTAGCATTTGTATTTCTTGAATAAAAACTCATGGCACGCGGGGCGGGGGGCAGATCCAAGACCATACTCTGGGCCCCAAAACACCAGCAATTGTGATTCCCTGGTAAGAGGAAACCCCACAGTATGGGAAGAAATCGGGTTCAGGTCACCCAGCTAAAACCGGGAAGATTTCCCAGGTCCTGAAGGCACTCAATCACATGCCCAGAGGCACATGCCTGCATGTTCAGATCACCATACAAGGCTGAATTGTGGGCACAAAAACACCTGAGATTGGGATTTCCAGTCGAGAGAAAACACCCATGGTGAAGGAACCAATTGGTACAAACTTCAGTTCACCCAGTCAATCCCTGGAAAAGGTTCTGGGGTCCACCAGGCCCTCAGCCCCTAGCCCAGAGACCTGCTGCACACCCAACTCTCTTTTCCAGGCAGAACTGTGGGCCCCAGGGCACCAGAGGCTGGGTTTCCCTGTCAAGAGGAAACCCCACAGTGAAGGAAAGAGAAGGTCTGAACTCAGAGCACTCAGCTGAACTCCCCACCCCAAACACACACAGAAAAATTCTCAGGAAAAGTTCCTGGGTTCCTGAAGGCATCAAATACCAGTTTGTAGCCACCACTCACCTGCACCTGCATGCTCTACACTACTCCAGGCAGAACTGTGGACACCAAAACACCACAGACTAGGTCTCCTTGTCAGGAGGAAATCCCCCTGTGGGAGGAAACATAAGGTCAGACCTCAAAACACCCAGCTCCAGAAAAATTTCTTGGTTCCTGCAGGCTCCAGG